>WUAW01020087.1:7100-18279 GCA_017165845.1 Thaumetopoea pityocampa | reverse complement strand
TCTAAGTTTTTGTATAGTATATATAATTTTACGGACTATACCCGATAAAACTGTTATGTGATTTTTATATGATTATATGAAATAAATTATATATATGATTGTTATATGTTTTTCATTAATCAGACTCTATCATAGTCGTACTATAGAAACATATACATATAAAATTTACTGAATTTTCATAGACGTTAGTAACTTATCATCTCAAGTCTACTTATCTAATACTCGTAAGTTGGTCTAACTTTCGAGTATTACAACATTGCGCAAATCAAAAATTGGCTACATTACTTTTTATACCTTATTTGATAAATTCTGCTAACGCGCTGGATGCGTGTATAGCATGTGAGTGCGTTATAGTGCGGGCTTCGCGCAACTCGTTACAGATGTCTAAACTGCACACGTCATCACACGAACATACTCGAACGCACACGCGCACACTCGCACACACGTACGCACGCATGAACGCATGCACGCACGCGCACAAACACATATATTAATGTTCATAGGTTAAATGATAAAACACTTTTTAACTTATCATTTATTATTAGTTTTCCGACAAAAGGATTAAAACCGTTTTTTACTTTCTTTTTTATACAACTAATCCAATAATATTTATTTCAAAAATCCGATAGTTACAGCTAAGCTCTTTTTCTTTTTATTACTTTCATTTTAATCGTTCTTAGCAGGAATCACTTTGATTTTATGTATAAAAAGTCTAAGGGGTGACATAGTTTTGGCGATCTTAATACAAGTGTGATCTACTACGTGTTTACTGTCTATAAATATTTAAATGTATTTAAAGACTTGTGTCAGTAAATAAACTTATTTAGAGATACAAGTCTGCAAACATAGAAAATGCAGATTATATATAGTTATAAATAAGTAATGTTTAAATATAAACCTATTAGTCTCTAAAGTTAGTATTAGTTAGTATATTAGTAAATCTATTAGTTAGTAACTTTTTTTTCAAAAATTTCTCTTTATGTTATATTTCTTGAGGGCAACCATAGCTGCAATAAATTTTTAACTTTAGATACTACTACTTTAAAAATGTCGTTTACAAAAAATTAAAAAACTAATCTACATATCATCATCATCATTATCATCATCATCGGCCCGCGGAAGTCCACCGCTGGACATAAGCCTCCTCATTAAAAAGGAGGGATTTGCTACAATCTCGATGCTTAGCAGGCATCTTGGAGAACGCAGTGGATTTTGATTGAATAACAAGATAAGGTTGCTGCCCATTATCCTGGTAGGTAGACGTCGCTTAGCTGGTTCTAACAGGATCTACGGGAAGATATGGAGTGATGCTATTATTATGCCGGCGACACACTACAAACAAACATACACATCTACAAAAACGACAATCTACAAAAATATACTTGTAAAATCTATACAATATTTTTTCGCCCGAGAAGAATCACCATAAAAATTTAATGTGTATATTTAAAGAACCATAATATTTACGAAATGCGATACTAAAATTTATACCAATAAATAAAATTAAAGTGTCTATCTGTATTTTCAAAATAAAATATTTTTCTTAGGCTTTTTAAAATAGCCCTTTTTATAAACTTTTGTCTATCTGCTTTTTCGTCTGGGCTAATTTTTTAAATAAAATTTTGACAGGGCCTTGATTGGTAAATAGAAGATTTCTCAGAGAATTTTATGGGCTACTTTCACTTCCAAAAATGTTTAGTGTTCCTAAATAAAAATTGAAAAACTGTACAACTTAATATTTTAAAATGCGGAAATTAGAAGTATCATATCATTAAAATCACCGTATTATATTTATATTCTCGCGAGAGGAACTACGAGCAACAGATAGTGTATATTATTATATATAGTTTATAGTCTATGTTATAAATTATTAAATATCAAATTTTCAAAAATCAAAAATATTTGAAACAAACTACTCAGGTCGACTAATTAGGGGCTTCTGAAACCAAATCCGTCGATGTTTGTTTGTTTTATTTGTTCGCGCTTCACGCAAAAACCAATAAGTAGATTCTGGTTAAGCTATTACAGTCTTAATGGTACTATTCCTACTTAAACACTGCAGTATGTTTTATCAAAACTGGTCCAGTAGAATTGAAGATACAGCTACCTTACTTACCTACCTTAGTAGCCGCTGTTAAGGTACGAGAAATCGACTAAAAGTAGTTCTGGGGCCTTTTATATAAATCTATGATTGTGTCGAGATTTCCCATGTAACGGAAAACCTACATAAACGCTGGCGGAGCCGCAGGCAGACACTAGTAATAAATAAATATGTATTTCCGTATAAAACATCATCTATATGGCTCAAACTGAACAAGTATTTTTTTTATGCTGACCAAATAACGGATTAGGAATGGTCCCACTATCACCCAAACTGAGAAATTATTGTGTGTCATGAATTCACACTATAAGTTAATCGAATACATTAAATATATACTTCGCTTTCTATAGTTCGAATTAAACCTTTCGGCATGATATTATTTGCCGAAAATTTATAAAACTATTTTATGTATAATAAAAATATAGCCATTATTGTGAAGATTTTTTAAATCTCTAAACAATTTGATAACCACCCCATCGTATGATCAGTTTGAAGTCGTTTAATTCATTGATACCCAAAGTCGTCTATATCGACCCCCAGGGGTCGACAATAATATGCAAAGGGGTCATGCCAGCTGTCAAAAACACATTCGCAGTTAATGAATTTTTTAAATTTCAATATTAGCTAAGAAAGGGTCTACCCATAAGTAAAAAACATGGCAGGTGGTCTAAAAAACAAAAACAAGTTTGTTTTAAATCAAGATTGCACGGATGGCGCACTGCTTTAAGCGTCTACTGCGCTGTCGATAGTTGTGGGTTCGATCCCCACACGGGACAACAACTTTGTGTAATCCACAAATTGTTGATCTGAGTCTGGGTGTTCTGTGTTCCCGTTATTTGAGTGTTTGTAAAGTCCCCGCGATACGGGAATTAATCCTAATGCGGGAGTTACTTTAAAAAAACCGTCAAAGACTATTTCGAAGTTAAAACTTATTTCAAACATCTCCGTTTCAATATAATAGTGATACTGCATATAACATTTTCTATTTTCCTTTGAGAAAATATTATATTTAATTACCCTCAATAATTATTAATACAATCACCTCTATTTATTGTCAACAACAATATTACATCGCATACAAACATTACTTGCGACATGCTATCGTGGAATCTTCAAGTCTTACACCCAAAAAAGAAATCTAATCAGTGTTAGTGGATTTCATTATCATCATCCCCAGTCCATATCGGCCCCACTACAGGGGCGCGGACCTCCCCTGACCAGGAGGGGGATTAGGCCGTAGTCTACCGCGCTGGCCTAGTGCGGGTTGGTAGACTTCACACACCCATACGGGCATGCAGGTTTCCTCACGAAGTTTTCTTTTCCGTTAAGTAAATTGGTGTCTACAATGTAGACCGTACATGAATTACAAATAACTCAGTGGTACGGGACCGGGATTCGAACCCACGACCCTTCGATCGTAAGCCGTGTCTAAAACCACTACACCACCAATGCATATAATGGATTTGATATTGAGATAAATAAAAATAACTGCAATCAAAAACATAAGTGTCAAAAGGTAATTTGATATAAGTTTTATCTTAAAATATATTTGCTGATGTTTTGAAAATAAAAACAATATAAAAATGATATGAATGAATATAAAAATGAATTTGAAAATAAAAATGAAACAATCATTTTTAAATTTTGTATTATATATGGCAGAGCACTCCTTTATTTAAAGAAATTACATTTAAAACCAGTTACTAGTTACCTTTCACCTGATACACGGAGTTGTTCTTACTAATACTCGTAAGTAACGTTATTTTTAATTAAATAAGCATTTAACTTTTACATCAATTTACAAGGTATATATCTAAGTTTGTAATATTGAAAAAATACTATTTTTCAAAAACATCGCCAATATTTAGATAGTAAATATCATTGTTTCAAGCAAAATACTGATGAAATAATGCTCAAAAAGCAGGTCTTGATTTTAAAAAATGCACATTAATGAACAATGAAGTTTTTAACAATATGAATAAACTTGGTTTTTAAATATATGATGAAAATTTGAACCAACAAACAAAACATTACTTTTAAAAAAAGTAAAAACTATAACACCATTAGATCTGCAGTCGTATATTACAAATAGCACAATTTCACTTGCACTTTTAAAAAAGTCATACATTGAAAAGACTTCAGTAGGATTCCAGCTAATCGTTTGAATTGTTTAAAACGTCTTTCTAAGAAAACTAAAGCTTTCAGTCTCAGTGAGATCAAAAATTCGGTAACACACATCACCCACAAAGTTTTTCCTGTGGACGTTTCGCTCAATAACATTTAATTAATGTCACAACTAGTGTCCACTTGCTCACCAAGTGTCGGGACAGTACTGCATCAGTTGAAACACAGTGCACGGCTGTAGACAACATTCGTCAGCTATTTGTCTCTTCACTCTTTCTCGGGAGAACGAAGCGGTTCGCTTTACGCGTACTCCAGTAATATTTTCCACATGTTGACTTTTATTGAGGAAATTTTCAGTGCAAATGTGAATTAATACGGTTGATAGCGCTTTACTGCACTTATTGTATATAACCGTATCCATGGTAACGCGGTCACCGTAGGCTTCAGTTAATAATAAAATAGCGTATATTATCATATGGATCTTTGATTGAAGCGGCAACATTTTAATCGTCAGAACTGGTCTCGTAACTGATGATAAATGCCGGCGCTTCCGTCTGGAGTACGTTACAGACGATGTCTTTATATAAATAGACACGATAACCTGTATTATGTGATAGCATAATATACATAAGTTGAAAACAACAAGCCGGGGGCACTCGATGTCACAATGTTTGTAACAATTCGATATGAAATTTAAAAATATTTGATACTAGCCACGTGCCCGAATATATTTTCCCATCTCGTAAATCTGAGAAACCATCCGAGTTTTCTCAAGTGTTAGAGTTTTAAGCTACAAGTTTAAATATTTAACCCATTTATTTTCGATGACTGATTGGTTCAGTGCTAGTGACCCTGCTTTCTGGACCAATTGATCCAGGGTTTGAATCTCAGTAACAGAGAATGAAAGAAGAGACTTTGTTAAAGATAAATGGCTGGATTTAACCTTCGGCTCGTGTATCGGGAGTCTGTCAGCATATTGAAGACTGATTGGTACAGTGGCAGTGACCTTGCTTTCTGTGACAGTGAATCCCGGGTTCGAATTGTGTGATGGAAGTATATATGATGTCTAGTACCCAAGATACAGGGAATTCTAGTTTTAGTCTAGAAATTAGAGGAAATTACAAGTATTACTGGGCATGAAAGAGGCGCTTCAGATCACTATTATTGACGCCCAGGTGCGATCCTGGAATTATGTCCTTATGAGTCTGGACAGAGTTCCATAGGAGGCATATTATTTGGTACTAAAAAAACTCATGACAGAAATTTACACCTTAAACTGTTGCTCGCGTGGGTAACGTGCTATTCCCAGTACTCATACTAAACATTCGGTCCCCAGACGTAATCGTCGGACTATACCAACGAGTTGAGACTGGTGAGGTTAATTCATCGTTTGGGTTATCGTTGAGACTCCAAACACGTACTAAATTGAAATTTAACACTTTTTTTTAAATTCAGAACCAACGAATTTACAGAAAAATTAAGTGACCAGTATCATTTTTTCGAATTTTTTTTTTATTTGGCACTTTAATATAATATATTTTGGTGCAATTCAAATATTAAAAAAACAGCACATTAAAAAATTTCATATAACTTTCCTTCACACTCAGAGTGTTAGAAAATGTGTTTTCACATTTTTTCCCCGCATATTTGTATAATAATAACGTATGTTTTAGCCCATTTTCGGAGGAATTGGAAGGTTGGTTTTCCGAACAGGTGCAGTATAAATAGTTTTTACGTTATCTGTGAAGCACATAGATACCTGTAGATGAAAGATACTGTGGTAGTTCCTAGGGATATGCTATTTTTTGAAGCTTGATATACTTCTAAATTTTGTCACGAGTTTTGGCGGCAACCCGAGTGAAGCATCATTTTAGGTTTTATTATACTGTCTCATATTAACTTACTGTGATATTGTGATAATATGTAAATTTGGTGTTATTTTGCGTACAATCATTAATAATCGTGAACAATATTGCAATAAATCGAACATTGCAATAAATCTGTGACTAACACTGCATTGTATTCGTCGAATTGACGACAAAACTCTCAAGAAGCAATAAAATGAAACACACCAATATTTTATTAACTTGTGACGTTTATATAAGTAAGGCAGAGAAGGCTGTGCAGGCTTGGATCTCTTTGCGTTTCCTTAAAATGGGAAAACTTGAAAAAAACTCTGTCAACCAGTAAAATATAGCAGTGTCT
The DNA here is from genome assembly GCA_017165845.1 of Thaumetopoea pityocampa. Classification (NCBI taxonomy): domain Eukaryota; kingdom Metazoa; phylum Arthropoda; class Insecta; order Lepidoptera; family Notodontidae; genus Thaumetopoea; species Thaumetopoea pityocampa. Next base: position 11,849 of record WUAW01020087.1, on the reverse strand, counting down.
TTCTAAATGATACTGGCAGAATTGTACCAAATTGGTCAAACACCATAAACCAAGAAGTGAAGTGAAGTCTTTTGTTCGCTGCTCCGCCCGCGTGAATGTCGGTTTTCCGCTACGTGAAAAATCCCAAACCAGACTTTTACTTGAGCTCTCGTACCTTAACGGCGGCTACTAAAACAGGGATCAAGCTGTATTTTCAATTCTATTTGACCGATTTTGATTAAACATGCCGTAGTATTTACGTCGGAATATTACCTTTAAGAATATTACATGTGATATGTAGTTTGACTAAAATCTGTCTACTGGTTATTGCGTGAAACTCGAGAAAACAAATAAACAAACATCGACGGATTCGATTTCTTAATTAGGCGATCTAAATATGTTTTTTTATTTCTTTGATTTACAAAAATTGACATTTAACAATTTTGTAAAAGTACAGATACCATAACAAGTACATATATAAATATCAAACCGGTGGCACAGTGTGTACAAATGAATATCGATAAATAATATAATACTGACAATTTTAGAAATTATTTGCTAAACTGATAATTATAATAACTCGCGCCGACCTTAATTACAGACCAGACATGTTATGCTGATAACAACACATATACAATTATTATTATCTAATACTCGGCAGCATGGAGTTGCTACAAAATTAGCAGCATACGAAATTAGTTCAAATTAGAGTTGCGTCAATAATAACTGGTCGCGTGCGTCTGTGCCCACTCGAAGATACTTTTGTATGTATAATTTTGTTATTTTTAACTCAACTGTGAAAGGTCATCTTCATCATTATTCATTCTCTATAAAAGAAAGATGATTGAATGATTTGATGATGGAAATGGGCAAACGTTTTGTAGCAAATAGTTTTCTTCCTATTTGTTGTTATGAATAAAACGGTTACAATAGGGTGGTATAGTCTACTGCAGAGGTCCTCAAACTTTTTTGTCTTGTGGACCACTTGTAATGTTTTTCACTTTTGGGTAAACCCCCAAAGCGTTGTTAATATGATTTTTTGTAAATTTATTAACTTTAAATTTGTTTTTGATAGTTGGCGGGGACCCCTTGGAGGTCATCGTCTACCTCTGGGGGTCGATATGGACTACTTTCTGTATCAATGGTCTACTGGTTACGGTTTCCATGTTTTGACTCATTCATTCAACATACAACTCATTCGTTCGTGTAAAAACGGCGGGCCAGCGCAATCAATTTCGGCGCCAGATCGCCGCTCATTCAATTTGGCTGCAGTTTGTATTGACTTTTAGTCCGTAGCAAACTTTTTGATTTAGATGGTTAATAAAATAGTTTTAGTTTTAGTTGATCAAGCTCCACATTAAAAATTAGTATTTGGAGTACTATACAAAGATATCATATAGATAAAAACCGACTGCACGGATTTTGACTGCACGGATAGCGCAATAGCTTAAGTGGTCGTTTTTCCACTGCTCTGTCCAGTGTTGTGGGTTCGATCCCCACACGGGACTTTCACGGAACCTTGTGTAATCCACAACTTGTTTTTCTGAGTCTGGGTGTTCTGTGTTCCCGTTATTTGAATGTTTGTAAAGTCCCCGCGATACAGGAATTTAATCCTAATGCGGGAGTAGTTTTTTTTTTTTTGAAGAAAAAAGAACCATGACTCAGATTCAAATACAAAGCACATTACACGTACCTTATCCCTGCCGAGATTCAAATACTTAACACAGATAACACAGATAGCAGAGTCGCTACCGGCTGAGTTAAAATTAGACCTGTGCTTCTATGCGGATATAAAACCTAAATAATCTCCTATTTTTCATATTTGTAATCGATTACGAATTCACGCCATTTCTGCGTCAGGGTTCAGGATTGACTGTATCGTGTATTTATATTTTTCATATTTTGAAAATATTTCTCCTAAGGCAGTATATCTCATTTTAGTGTTTCTTTGGAGTTCTGGCATTAAACTAGCGAATACTATATTGACTATTAAGCGATAAAGATTAAAAAGTTGTTTAATAATAGAGGGATGTATTAAATACGAAAGGCTGGGGCTCTTAAAATTTATAATTATGAACAAGATCACGGGGATGCTGTCCCTGCCGATCACGCGAGAGACCAGGGTGCGATTCTCCACCGAGGAGCCAGGGAAAGGCGTACTCTATGTATGTACAAAATTCCGATATATTGCCCATTATATATGTTCAGCACATCTCTAAGTGTAAGTTATAGAAAAAGACACTTGGTTGGATTACGAGAAATACCCATTACGTGTATTAGAATCTCCAGTACCCAGAGAGGCAGACAATGGAAACGAAAAATGTAGATAAATAAAATATTTAATAATAATTTTACTGTACAACAACTTCTACACCACATCAAAATAATAGTTATTTTTTCTTTGATACTTTGCAGTCAACCGGTAATTACAACTGAATATATTGACTTCTGATCACATGTAACTAACAATTTTTGTTTTTATTAAACAAAAGAACTTTATTTTCTTTAAAAAATGAATGCATTTTTCTCCCGTGGCGACAAGTACTAAACGAAGTTCGCGCGCGTAGCATTTCGCAGTAACTTTACGGCGCCTTGCGACTCCCCGACACCGCTAAAGTAGTTACTCCATAGTTACTCGCAATGTCATTTCATCTCCGAGTGTCGCGAGTGTCTCCGAGTGTCGACAACCGCTGATATAAAGCCGCAATATATAACAGAAGACAGACATTTTACCATGCACCTTCGAGATATACGCGTATATACGCTATTAAAATGTTGGGATGAGAAATTTGTCTGAGTTATAAATAAAAAATGCAGACACTTCTATTTGGGTAACTACGATAGCATATAAATGGAATACATGAATACCTTCTACTTGTTACGTGGTTATTTTGTGAAGCTACAGATAAATCAGTTTGGAGATGTTTTTGCGTTTCTAGTAGTGTTTGTACACACGGTGACTAAAACCGGAATAAACCAGTTTGCGCTAGCACAGATGTGCTTCGTCATTTCGCATCCTTCGCTTACAAGTAGTGTTAGATAGATAAATAGTTATACATATGAAATTACGTTTAATATATATAATATTAAGTACCTACTCATAAAAGTAAAAAATTGAAAAGTGTTTGTTTATTTTTTTTTACTGACCGTACATTGCTAAACTACTACAATTCTGTTTTCAATATCTTATACTTACATAGGTTTCTAGATGCCACCCAGGGTTAAAATACTAAAAATCACTATAAGACTATTAAACATGTTCACTCCTCCATAAGGGGGGGGGGGGGGGGGTTGGAGTAATCTCCACACTTGGCAGGCATTTTGAAGTCGCTGTGGAAGTTTATTTAATCAGGGGATATCGCTGCTACCCGTCATCCTAGTGCACTCATAGGAATTGTCACAGCATCCACGCCTTCACGTAAGATGAAGATGCAGAAAATATTTAAAAAAATTTAAAAAAAATATTTTCAAACGTAAGTTGAAAACTTTGTTAATTATATTTTTGGAACAGCCTTCATCGAACAGGTATCGAACCTGCTAAATATAAAAAACAAGTATGAAATGCTATCCGTTTAACAAGGTCAATTATAGGAATTACTTCCATCGATGGAATATAATATCTCAAATTTTATATTGTACTTCATTTACTAGTGCGATACGATACAGTATTTACGAATATTTACTTTCACTTCATAGTCATATGTATAGATAGTGGTGCCGATTCTGTTGTAACAGAACTTAACTAAATTTGGTCCCAGTCTATCTTTTTCTAATGTCAAACGCTAAAACGAGATAGCTACAATTTTGGTGCTGTCAGTTTTGTTTAGGAACGTCAAAATCAAAAGATTTAGGCGCGATTTCGGAACACACGAACTAAACATACGCAAAAACGCAACATTTTTGTGAACCGTTTGACAGAAACGTAGGTTGGTACTCGCTATAAATATTTGCTATCTCGTTTTGGCGTTTGACATTAGAGAAAGATAGAGAGGGACCAAAGTTAGTTTAGTTCTGTAACAACAGAATCGCCACCACCGACATAATACATAAGGTGTTCCTTACCAGCACACTACGTGTAGTCGTAGCAATTGAAATTAACGGCAGTGCAAGAGAACTAAAGTCGAAGATATTTTATTGCACAAAAGTTCAATAAATTTTATTCGTAGTATAATATTATATCACGATTACATAAAGTGTACATAGGGCGTTCTTATCGCAAACTGCGATTTCAACCAAACAACCTTTGTATGGACAGAATTGTATAAACATACCTAATATCGACTCCGTCGCAGAACAGTGTCACGTCTACAAAATGACTACTTTACAAGAGAGAAGTTTAAAGTTAGTATATATATATATATATATATACATATGCAGAGATATGCAAGTCCAAAACTTTAAACTACTCTCCTGTAAAGTAGCCATTTTATAAATGTGACATTTTGCAAATGTTACATTGTTCTACGACCGTGTCGATATTCACGTGTCGATATTCCGTGTCAGTCAGTGGAAGTAAAAAGAGTGGACGAGAATGGAAGAAAAGAGTGGAGAGGGATTTGGCTATAATCTCCGCGCTTTGTAGGCGTTTCGGAAATCTCAGTCGAATTTGGTTGAATAACAGGATAACGCCGCTGCCCTTTATGCTGGTACATCATTTAGCTGGTCCTCACAGAATCCACGGGAAGAGATACAGTGACGCTATTATTACGCTAGCGCCACATAGCTTACACAATACCCTATGTACATTTATTATTACGCTAGCGCCACATA
>WUAW01020086.1:9181-27311 GCA_017165845.1 Thaumetopoea pityocampa | reverse complement strand
CTGTAATTTGGTCTCTTTGTTTTAAGAATTATACCTAAATTAATAATTATTAAATCCCTCATTTTTAAGGACGCGGCCTATGTCCAACTGTGGACTTCTAAGGACCGATGATGATGATAGCAACTGATACCATTAATTGATACAACTAACGATAGTTATTGTATAGCCACTGTTTTGCTTACACTATATTATCTTTGAGGTTAATTTTTGCCACATTGTCATGAGCTCATAGAAGTCTACCATTGAACATGGACCTCTTCCATATAGGGTTGCGTAAATTATAGTTAAATTACAGGAACCTTGGATATCGCTGTAGATTTTGGTTGAAACGCAGTAAAACACTGCAGCCCATTACATTGGTGGGTCCCTCAATTAGTCCTTATAACATCCGCGGTTAATAGATAGAACCATTATCATACTATCATACCAGCACTACACAAAAATTGTTACCTTATAAACATTTACATTAATACTGACAGACTTTGCAATAGAGCGCACTTGATACCGATGACTGATTGCTCAATGAACGGCAAACGTGCTCTAGTTAAGGCCTATAGTTGTTGCTCCAAACGATGAGAAACTTAGCGTCTATCTCAACTCAGTCTAAAAGCATCATACAAATTCTAAGTTTGTTGAATAAATGTAAAATTGCGAAACCGAGAATAAGGGCTTTCTAACATACCTCGTCTGACGCTAAAACCTTAAAAAGGAATGAGAGCTTTGGAAGTCAAAAACTGTTTAATAGAAAGGCCAAGGCATGGCAGATAAACCGTAGCCTCTGAATACAGTCCAATCACCCTAATACTATTCATCGTTAGTCTTTAATAAGTGACTTCGATCATAACTTTAGTTATTGTTTTAAATATTTCTTATATTAAGATAAGTTAAACACACAAAATAAGTTTTGTGAACAGACCAAGTTTATTGACTATTATTTAAGCTAAGCTTTTGACGTATAAGGAATATTGACAAAATTTACACCAAAATACGAGGTATTTCCAGAATATGTAATTATGTCACCAACCCAAGAAGAGTTGTTCCAAGAAAATAAATAAAACCAAGTAATAAAATCAAACTTATAGTAAGTTTAAACTCCGAAAGAGCGATCTTGTTGAATACTAAACAATGCGATAAAATTTATTGTTCAATGAACAGTGGATTCATATTTCTCGCGGAAGATCCCTCGAAAACTTTTTAAACTCTCTGAAATGATTTGCTGACTTAATACCGGAAAGAAACTTTTGTTTTGTCTACGGGGACATGAACTTTTCTTTGTTTTAAGTTACGATTAGAAATGGTAGCACCAGGGCAACAGTAAGCTTTTGTTAAGCTTAAAAATAAGAATTCTCTTTTAAACAGAGTGTAAAAAACTGGTGACCCAATTAACATTTGATCTGGATATTACCGACACAGTTTCAGACCAAAAATGATCTTATTAATGGTAGGTTCTTATTACTTAAAATAATTATTAACATATTCACTGCCTGTCACTCGAATCCGAGTGAGGCGGTGCCGTTGTAAAAGTGCCGCCCACTCATATCCGAGCGACTAAATTTAACAAAAAAAAAATATTTTGATTCCGGAGATTTGAATTTAGTCAAATTAATTTATAAAACGTTATAAATGGTCTAATTTTATTACAAGAGGATTAATACGTTGCTTTTTGAATTATGTAAATATCATTTTTAGTTTGGTGTTCATGAACTTTTTCCCAAACCCTAGTAAATTCATCAAATACGTTCGGTTATATTCACATAGGCATCTCTTTTTCACTCGGAATTGAATGTATTAAATAAAAAAATCCACTCCTCAACAAATCAAGGTTTATATTACAAAAATATTAGAATACAACACACGGCGAGAGAGCGTTGGCCCAAAAGCGCATGATGCTCTCAACGCCTGGCAGCTGTGATATGCATCTTTCAGTGGATGTCTTGTGTACTCCAACAACAATAAATAATATTTTGTAATTTCACTTGCAGATTTATAGCTTAACAACTTAGTACTTTGTTTTAAAGCAAAAAAAATCTATAAAGTTATTTAAATGCTGTAAATTTATTTAATTCTGTTTTAAACTGTCTATCGTTTTGGATCTTTAAGATAAATGACTCGTATAAAATCAATCATCATTCATTGAAAAGAAATCCATAAAATGTATAAATTAACATTATCGTTTTTATCATTTGAGTTAATAAGTCAATGGTGACTGAGACCTTCCCATCCATTAATAACCTCCGTATCACCTGATTCTGAAATTGAACTTCTCTTCTGTGCTGTAGTTACACACTACGAAAAGTTATTTTGATCGCAGGCATTATAATTGATTGATCAATTTCCTATATTTATTACAACGGAATCTGTTGCTTGTTTAATTTTAGCACGCATAAGCTCTAAAACGATTGTACCAATACTAATGTCAAATCATTTACATGTAACAGAAGGATCTAAGAATCGTTTGAGATCATTCTCCTCGTATATCTTCGGAGCCTTGTCATTGTAATTTAATGCTTCACACAATCGACACAAATGGTAGGATCTTGTTCCAAAATACCCATGTTCATTGACAACTTTAAAGTAGTACCTCCAAACGTGGAAGGAATACAATAAATTAGGAACTCGACTAATGGCAAACATTTGTTCTGCTAATGCTTCAATATCTGTGCTGTCGTCTACATATAGGTATGAATTCGGTGGGAGCAAGCTCTCGCAATCGACTATCGAGGGGCCCATGATGACCGGTATTGCACCTTTCATGTAGGCGTGATAGAAAGCCTTCTCAGTTAAGTATTGATGGCACATTGAGTTTTCTAATACTAAGTAAAATAAATATTCTGACACCGGTTGACAGTCTGACCTGAAATGTCCTGGGCACCTGTAAAATTAAATATATGACATTTAGTGAATGAGTTATGTCCGTAATTGGTCCTATGGTAGTACAAACTACGAATCGAGCAGATTCGATTCCCGTACAATGCAAATTTCGTGAACTTTGTGTAAGTTAGTACGGGTATTGCTTTACTGCTCCAACTTGTTTATGTGAATTGATAATTTAAGTGTTCCTAAACTTAGACTATAGTGCTTTGTGTATTGATATGTATCATTCTATATCACATTTCAAATCTCAAAAAATTATATATGTTTTAGGATTATAGAAATTTAAATTATTTAGCAACGGCGATAATATTTATGGCTTTATTCGAAAAATTTGTTTTATTTTATTTGTGTTTAAATATGATTTCGAGGATACAAACTCCGGCATTGATTAGAATAAAGAGCGATTTATTGAATTGAAAACCTAAAACGAATTAATGGACCATTGAATTTGCTCCAGGTTCATGTAATTAAAACTTTAAATTAATCTCTGGAGCTATTTTAAAATAAACCATTCTGTAACTTATATTTCAACACTCGACGTATCGTTAAAAACTGAAATTTAAACTTGAAGATTGCTGATTATTGGATTTGAACTCCGAAAGTCAGTACCGTCGCCAAATTCATTTCTTTTTTGTGTAACAGTTTATTTAAAATTATTACATCCACAAATACTCGGTACTTGAATTTGCGCATATTTTAGAATTGTGCAACAGTTAACTGAAACTTATATAAATCTGTTTTCTATCTGTAGTAACTTAAAAATATGCCAGCGAAAGATCGTGCGCATACTCGACAGTCGTCTGTTCAGTCTGGTACCGCCGCACGATAGTGTTGTTCAATAATTTACCTGTTCTTGGTTGTTTTGTTATCAGCACAATTACCGTAGACATCTACCGCCATGTGATTACGGAGCTCATTTAAAAAGTCCATTCTTCGTTTGACATGACAATTAGACATAAGAACTGTGGCTAACACGTCGTATCTTTTGATGTTCCAATTGGGGATCAATTTGGTTATCTGACTGAAATCGGGAAATCCTGGTGTGATGGCGTTTGAAAGGGGTACCGTACGGCCATACGGTACAGGAACATCGGCGTCAGTCCTAAAACACACAGTGCCATCGAAAATTATAGGCTTATAATAAAATATATTATAACATTTAGAATACATGAGTTATGGGCATGGAAAACTAAACATTATTTAGGTTTATGTAACTTTAAAATTATCACTTGTTCTTATACCGAAAGCACTGCGACAAAACTAAACTTATGTGAACTAGCTTTTGCTCGCGGCTCCGCCCGCTTTAATATCGGTTTTGCGCTACATAGGAAATCCCAGCACAATCATAGACTTATAGAAAAGCCTTAGAACCATTTTTACTTGACCTCTCATATACCTTAACAGCGGCTACTAAAATAGGCATCAAGCTGTTCTTCAATTCTACTAGACCCATTTTGATGAAACATGCCGCATTAATTAAGTCGGAATAGTACCTTTTTTCTACTGGACCAATTTTGATGAAGGATGCCGCAATATTTTAGTTAGAATAGTACCTTTAAGACTGTAACAGTTTAACCAAAATCTATCCTTAGATTTTTGCGTAAAGTCCGAACAAACAAACAAATAAACGATGGATTTGTTTTCTGAAGCCCTTAATTAGTCGATATGAGTAGTTTGTTTTTAAATATCTTTGATTTTTAAAAATTTGATATTTAACAATTTTATAATAGTATAGATTATGGCAACAAACTTGCCCCATGTTAACCATGTAACCTTGGCGAAATATGGGTGTAATATATGCCTCTGCCTACTTCCTCCCAAAATTAATAAAAATGTCTATTTGTGTAACAAAGATAAGAACTTTTTGTTTGTATTCAAGAAAGTGTTTCTGACGACAGTGTTTTTTTTTAATTTCATAAATCATATTTTTTTTATACCTGTATGTCATAGACCAATTAAAAACATTAGTAAAGTTAGACCAATGTAACTTTTTTTTCGTTAAAGAAAAGGCATTCCTTGGGGACTCGTCGTTTAGGAACACCCATCTTTGCTTGAGATTTCTATTCTCGACTTGTGGTATATCTCCCTTCTGTAAATGAATCAACACTGCATCTGCCGTTGCCAAAAGTTCATCTTCACCAGAAAAAATACAATTTTTAACACTACAATCCCCCAAGATGTCATCACCTCTGAAACAAAAATTAACTAAATTAAAAATTTACCAATGTATTCATATTAAATAAGCTAAGTACAAGCAAGTTTGTTTGTTTGTTCGATCTTCACGCAAAAACCAGTGGGTAGATTTTGATCAAACTATTACAGTCTTAAAGATACTATTCCGACTTAATACTGCAATATTTTTCATCAAAATCGGTCCAATAGAATTGAAAATATAGCTTGATCCCTGTTTTTATAATCACCGTTAGGGCACAAGACCTCAAATAAAAGTGTTGTTCTAAGGCTTTTTATACAGTTCATGATTGTTTCGGGATTTACCATGTAGTGGAAAACTAACATTCACGCAGGCGGAGCCGCGTGCAAACGCTTGTATACACAATATTACGAGTATTAATAGAAAAGAGTGCATGTACTCACACACATACGCATACACGCGCACAAACTCACATCTGACACAGATATGTACACATATAAACGGGGTCTGTTTATGCGTGTACGTGTGTGTGTTTGTGTGTGCGTGTGTGTCTCCCCGCTCCACCCTCTCAAACAAAAACCAAAAATTACGTTACATATAATATAATATGATATTAATTAGAATATATGGTGACGTACTTTGCAGAGCCGTAGTTATACACGTGGCGGTTCTTAAGCCACCCCCAGTACCTCCATATTAACACGACGTACGTTCCGTTCTCCTTGACCACGTAATTTGAGATGTCTTCAAATTTAAACAAAACTGATCCCAAATTCGTCGTGGTCCATTCCTGTAATAGAAAAATGGAGATGGAGGTCAATTCCCTTCTTAAGGGCGGAGGCCTATGTCCAGCAGTGGACATAAACACTTAACCTATCAGAGAGGTCAAATGACCGCTTTTGAGACTTTTTTCAAAATGTTTTTTTTTTTATTATTATTGCATGATAATTATTTTGTCTTTTATTACCTATGTTAAATTCTGTATTATTTGTAATCAACTGGAAAAGAATATAATGTTTAATTTGAAAAGCGGTCATTTGACCATTGATAGAAATAGATTTATATATAAAATTTCGGTAGGTTTAGTGTTAATTGCCCCATAGTGATGATACAAACTATTTAAAAACGTCCACATTTTCCTCCTCCTCGGACATTTCCTCCTTCGTTGCTTCTGGTGACCATCATGAGGCTACCCCATCTCTTATTAAAGTGGTCTCACAACGGCAGCGTACATACTGTGAATGTCGAGGTTACCATGAGAGTACAATAAATTCATGTTAGTATAATTATAATTCATATCAGCTAAACAACACATGACAGCAGATGTCATGAATATTTCAGCCTATCTTCCTCATAATTCTGTGAGATAAAATTTGAAAAAAAAAAATTGTTTAATTTCTTTCAAGTTTCCTGAGGAAGGGGTGACACTTTTTTGCCACGTAGACGTTTAACGTTAAACATGTGACGCTTACCGCCGCAACGAGACCACAGATATGAGGCCCCTCACCCATTGGGACCGCTCAGCGTCACCCTACGTATCCATATTGGGCCGTAGTGGGCCACGGGAATCGCATTAGCATTCATTCCCGTGATGCAAGGTCTTAAACTTGGAAAGGAAAATATTATCCTAACTCATACTAGGTAAATGCGAATGTGAATTTGTTTGTTACGCTTTCAGGCTGTAATTACTGAACCGATCATCATGGAATTTAATACACACATTGTCAGTGGTGTAGAAAAGGACATAGAGTACCTTTTATCTCGAAAAAATAAACTATTCCTGAGTGATGGAAATAAAAATGGATATTGGAGAGGAGTTGCATTAGCATTCATTCCCATTATGCAAAGAATGACACGTGTCTAGATAAACTTGGAAAGGAAAAACATTATCTAACTATAAAATTACATACAAATTGTTAGAGGCGTTTCTGAGAAACCAATTATATTATTATACAATATTATTAATATTATTATTATCAATTATATTATTATAATTATATTATTAATTATATTATTATTAAAAGTAGTAACTTTTTACATATGATTTCGCTCATGTTGATGTACTTAAACACATATCGGAGACCGTTGAAAATACATTTTTTCTATTCTCCGAGAACAGTTTTTTTTTCGGGATAAAGAAAGAAAGAAAGATAAAGAATGTTCATTTGATACAACTAAAATAAAGATACAGAAGAAAGAAAAGCAAAATAACTATACCAAATGGGAACCCAGCCCAGCGTGATGCCAGGCAGTACACCCGACGCTGATAGTCTGCTGGGTCCCTGGTCGTGTCGCTCACACATCGAGTATGTCACATATCCACGTATTTAAATATGTGCTCTGATATGTACCCTTACAATGTATGAATGATATGTGTGTAGATAGCAAACAGCAAAGTGTCGGAGGCGTCTTAAACTATATAATGGATAAGAGTACGTAAAATATCAAATATTTATTGTTTAATTAATATGAAGAAATAGGAAGAATGGTGGAAAAATAAGTATAGGATACAGACGTAGGACAGTTCCTACGTCTGTTTCCTATATATGTCAGTACATAGAGTTAAAAAAGAAAACTAAATTTAACCTAAAAATTATGTCCGATCATTCTTATTTATGTCACTGAAAGGTACCCTATGTAAAAGTACCCTATGTATAGTTACCCTATGTATAGGTAACCTATGTAAATGTACCCTATGTCCTTCTCTGTATCACTGACAATATGTGTACGAAATTTTATGATGATCGGTTGAGTGGTTAAAACGCGAAATCATAACAAATAAACAAACTCACATTCCCATTTATAATATTAAGTTAGGATACTCAAGAAAGGCTCGCTTAAAGTAATAAGTTAATTATAGTAGGTGTGTATTTACTTCGATCATTAAAAATTTCGATAATTAATTCGATCAGCCCATCTACTGTCCCAGTGTAGAGCACGGGCCTCCACTCTGAATGAGAGGGGTTAAATTATAATCCACCACACTGGCCTAACGCAGGTTGGCAGACTTAACACGCCGTCGAGAATATCGCTCAGGGACGCAGGTTTCCTCACGATGTTTCCCTTCTCCGTTTGAAGGGAGTGATAATTAATTATTAAATTATTAATATGCACGTGATTTCGAAAAGTCAGTGGTGTGTGTACTGGATTCAAACTTGAGATCTAAGACTAAGCGTGCGTTGTCACATCACCAGGTTGTCATTGCTATCTGTGTCAAATTTGATGTAACGCACACTAAATTTAGGCTCTAGCTATCGCTTTCTAACGCCGAACATCAATACGAGATAGCAAACATTTTTAGCGAGTTTTAATTATTTTTAGTTTTTGCATATCTTTAATCGGCATGTTCCGAGGTCACGTCGAAATTTATATGTTGAACTTGATTATGACGTGTCTAAACTGATAACACCAAAATTATTGCTATCTCGTTTTGGCGTTCGATATTAGAAAAAGACAGGAGAACCTAAATTTAGCTGTGTTATCGCACAAATGATACCATTATAAATATAATAATTGTATATTTACTTACCTGTCGTTTATTAATAAAACTTTTTACATCATTTTCGTACAATTCAGGATGAAAACGTACACTTCTATAATAATCGTTACTCAAAGTTTTATAATTTTCAACTCTATAATTATAGGAAAAATAAAATAAAAACACAAACGAACATACAGTTACAAACAACCAGACTCTTACAATACCACCGTAATATACAACCGGGCCTATGTGCATGGTGACACTATTGAAACATTCAAATTTTCACCAAATAATAAGTAATTACTATCATCGCACATAATGTATGATAACAATGTTTCATTTTTAACTATCTAATGCACATTATGGAAAAAAAAACACAGACGTGTCTGATTGTTCACTTTACGATTGTTGCAATGTATTTTTTAATTGCGACTATAAACGTTAGGCATTATTAAGTTTGTGCGCAATCAAATCGCTTTTAAAAATATTCGTATTTTATCCTTATATTTTATCCTTCTTGGAATACGTGAACTGTGGTCGCGTATGGCCGAACGATCGGCTCACGTTATGGAACTGATCATTAAGCCAGCGCGTTGATATCAATAACACAGTACCCAAATGTAAACTACATTTAACAATGGTGTTGAAATGGTTTTGTTTCGTGGACATCCGTGAGATAAGGTATGATTATTTTTAGGATTCCGTGATCAATGTTTACGACAATTACCCGACTGCGCCAGAAGGAGCGTTGTGTTTTAGGATTCCGTGATCAATGTTTATCACAATTAACCGACTGTGCCAGAAGGAGTGTTGTGTTTTTGGAGTATATGCGTGTACGTATATTTCTTTGGCACGCTGTGTAGCCTAAACGGCTTGATGAATTTTAGCTTGAGAGGTGTCGTTAGATTCGTCTTAACTATGAGAGTGACACTGGGTTCATCAAGATAATAAAAAATATATATTTTTCACGCAGTCGGGTTCTTCGTTTTTTTTTTTCAATAATTAAGCTAATTTACGGCTTCAAATCTCTTAAACATGCAAGTTTACCCACAAATACTCACGATGTGATGTTTTCCTTCACCATTTGAAACGAGTAATAATTAATTACTAAACTATTAATGTGTATATGATTTCGAAAAGTGAGAGAGATCCTTGGATTCTAATTTCAAATCGAAGGCTTGGTACGCATGGCCATACAACAACATTTCAATTTTTTCGCTTAACTAACAATATCACGGCTGTCAAATCTATTGTTTCAGTAAGAATAATAAGAATAAAAAATATTATTTTGTACTAGCTTTTGCCCGCGGCTCCGCCCGCGTGATTATCGGTTTTCTGCTACATGAGAAATCCCGAAACAAACATAGATTTATATAAAAAAACCATAAACCAATTTTACTTGAGCTCTCGTACCTTAATAGCGGCTACTAAAAGAGGGATCAAGCTGTATCTTCAATTCTACTCGCCCGATATTGATGGAACTTACTGCATTATTTAACTCTGAATAGTACCTTTAAGGCTGTCATCATTTGACCAAAATTTACCCCGTGGTTGATTGAGGAATAGTGTGATAAGGGATCGGTGTAAGTTGAAGTATGATGTGGTGACAAGGATCGAGAAAGGAATGCTCCAATGGTTTGGTCATTTAGAGAGAATGAGTGAGATTCTATTGACGAAACGAATATACCGGGCAAATGTGAGTGGAAGTGCCGAAAGAGGGCGCCCAGGAAAAACTTACTTTAATCATATCAACAACTTGTTCCAAAAAGGCCAAGTTCGTAGCACCCTTAATCGACGAAAGTGTATGACAAGATGTATGGATGTGGATGAGGCGAGAGAGGTGTGTCAGGATCGTAGTATGTGGCAAACTGTGTTCTCTGCCTATCCTTATGGGATGCCAGCGTGAGTGTTTGAATGTATGTATGTACCCCGTGGTTTTTCCGAAACGTTCGTGAAGTCCGAACAAACAAACAAACAAACATCGACGATTTGATTTCGGAAGCCCTTAATTAGTCTTAGTTTTATCAGCGCCTTCGCTGACATTGATGTCCAAAAAGTACATGTTGAAATTTTTTTTCTATCCCTAGGGAATAGATTTTTCGGGATAAAGGGTATTCTGCACCCTTTATAATGTGTGTACAAGATTTCATGAAGATCGGTTCAGTAGTTAAGGCGTGAAAGCGTAACAAACAAACTCACATTCGCATTTATAATATTAGGTTCAACACATGTGTGCATGCTTGGCATATATTTGTAAACTATTCTCATGTATGGACACGTCGTTAATTCGCGTGTAATGATCTCCGTTGTGCTCATGTGGCGACGATCTCCACCTCGCAATGACTTGGTGACGCGTAACTCAGGTTAACGTGGCGCTCAGCGTCAACGCTGACGTGTGCTGACAAGTTTTATTTGTTCAAGTGTCCTCTAACCGTATGTACTACAAGTACCGCGCGCCGCAATTTGAAAAAACAATGGCGGTCACAGAGTAGCACATCGACGCTTGAAAGGTAATAGGGTATAAGCGACAAAAACCAAATGTTCAGGAGAGCGGTTTAAAGTTGGAACTGCAGAAATGGACGTAACTTTTTTATTTATTGTCATATCGTGAAAATGAAAACAGCTCTATAACCAAGAAAAATAAAAGCATTCATTGGTAAAGTCTTTATTTATTTGATTCAGTGTTATGTGATTTTTAAATAAATTGATCTTGTATGTTATTGATCTTGTTGATTTGTATGTTTTATTATATTAATGTGTATATATATATATATATATATGTATTTTATAAATATGTACATAGTGGTTACGCCACAAGATCAATAAATTCATTGAGTTCTTTGCTTGGACATAAGTGATAAAAAAATCACCGTAGAGCCATGGGGTTAAGCGCATTCGAAAAAGCGTACAATTTTAAGTAGGATGGCGTACATAACTCATTTTCGACCATTATGTCGCTTATCCCCTAATAACGACTGTCTGGCACTGTCACTGTCCCTGCTTACTGCACCAACGAGTCCCAGGTTCAAATCCCGGTAAGCGCAAACTTTGTGTGATGAGCCCAAATATTTGTATCAGAGTTATTGACATATTTATCTACAAATATTAGTATTTACCTACATAAGTATGTATGTCGTTGTCTAGTACCCAAGATATAGTGAATCCTAATTTGGGATTAGATCAATGTGTGTGAGTGCCCAGAATATAATATAGTATATTGGCCAATTTCCATATAAAAATGTTCATTTCCTTTCATCCCCAAAACGCTCACAGCTGTTACATATTTGGATATCCGGTAGTAATTTATGTCAGTTAATATAGAAGTCTCATCAGTGCTTATCGTCAAGAACACCATCCGCTCCTGTTTCTCCACTGCTGGTTATGACTCCTCCTCTATAAGGATTTGCCATAATCTTGACATATGGTCTTGGAGATCACTGTAGGTCTTGGTTGAATGGCAAGACTCCGCTACTTGCCATATTACCCTGGCGCGTCCCTCAGCTGATTGTCACGGGACCTGCGACAAAAGGTTAAATTAACGCCTGTTATGCTGACGCTACACAGCACTGGTACGTACCGTTGGTAAATACCCAAAAATGTCCACGAGACTGTTCTGCAATCAGGATAACGAAGAGCATACTATAGTTCAGTAAAAAAAGATTTTAGACTCTTTATAATAAAAGACTCTACTCAGTTTATCAACCATATTACTCCATAAAATATTTCTAGACTAATAAAGCTCGAAAGAAAGAAAGATCTCAGTAAATCATCCACAGTGGATCCTAGAGTCAAAGAAGGTCGTCGCAGAGTTTTTACTTAGTAGGAGTTTGACACGCCCCGCAAACCACCCTTGCGACTTGTGGAAGTCCTGTGTAGGATTCTATCTGAGTAAAAAAAAATTATATAAAGACTGTTCTTGATTGATCAACCGTATTAGTCCATAAAATGTTTCTAGACTAATATAAAGACTGTTCTTGTTTTATCAGCTGTATTAGTCCATAAATATTTCTAGACTAATATACAGACTGTTCCTGGTCCATCAACCATATTAGTCCATAAAATATTTCTAGACTTATTAGTCTAGAAATAAATAAATAATATGGTTTGTAAACCAAAAACAGTATATTTACTGTTCTTGGTTTACAAACCATATTTATTCATAAAATTAACACATCCATACTTTTGTGATGAACATTGGGTCTATTATTTAATAGCGGAACCACAAATGTAGTACAATCGAATAACAACACTCACTGTTATCTGCAACTATCAGCTATCAGGGACAGATAAGCGTATAATGAAGAACTTTGCAAACGTAACGAAATGGCCGCCGTAATGGCAGTTATTTCCCACGGCATCATACGTAGGCTGATTACGCAAATTACGAGAGCTGCACAATGGCGAGAATTATACAGTTTAATCAAATTGTATATAATATTATCATTGGTAATCCAATAAGAGCTGTTTAATAGGCACATGAGTTTTTTGATGGATTCTTGCACCTTTGCCTTTCTGGGTGGCTTTTCAACCTTATAACGCCATTCCATTGACTCGCGCTTGCTTTCTGGATCATAATATAAGACCATAGTTTCATCACCAGTCACTAGTCGCTCAATCACATTCTTTGGGTTTTCTCCACAAAGATCCAAAAACTCGGAAGCACAGCGCACTCTCTCCTGTCTCTGAACAGCTGAAAGAAGTTTCAGAACCCATCTTGCATTGACTTTTTCATATTAACTTGATCACAGATTGCGTGATGGACGGTACTTTTAGAGAGTCCAAGTCTAGCTGCAATTTCTCTAATCTTCAAACGGCGGTCACTTAAAACCTCCTCTTCGATTAGAGCCTTAGTTCCCAAAGTGGTCCAGGTGGACTCTCAGGGGTCCACGGGAGACTCGACGGGGGTCTACGTTGGCGTACGCAAATTTCCATAATTAGATCTAATCTTCACATTTTTTGTCGAGTTTTCGGAATATGGTAGAAATGTAGCCGCAGGGGGTCCACCGGAACCAGCTAAATTTTGAAAGTAGTCCATGACAAAAAAAGCCTGGGAACCTCTGGATTAGAGCAATAGCTTCAGGGGTGAGCACTTCCACTGTAAGAGGGGGCAGACTCCTTAAACACACCATCTAATCGTTCTTTTATTTGGGCGGAGGATAAGCCTTCTTTAAATAGAAACTTTATGACGCTTCGGTACTCGATTTTCGACATTTTGAAGAAATACGCGACTCTTGTTGTTCAAAACGCTGCTAAACTGAGACTGCGCTTCTCATATCGATGCGTGTTTACATATACTCGTAAATTACACGATAAATGTACTATTCGATGCGACATGACATGTATCGACAAGTCGCGTAGAACTATATCAAGTCAGTTCATTATGGGACCGACTACGTACCCTAACGGCGGCTACTAAAACAGGGATCGAGCTATATATATCTTCAATTCTACTAGACCGATTTTGATGAAACACGCCGCAGTATTTAATTCGTAATAGTACCATTAAGACTGTAACAGTTTAACCAAAATCTACCCGCTGGTTTTTTTCATGAAGCCCGAACAAACAAACAAACATCGACGGATTTTGTTTCAGAAGCCCTTAATTAGTCGATCTGAGTAGATTGTTTTTAAATATTTTTGATTTTTGAAAACTTGACGTTTAACAATTTTATAATAGTAGAAAATGAACCTATATTCAATAAGCGCAGTTTCATAACGAACAAACAATTTTATCACGGAGGCCGGAAACTGAACCACTTAAAAATTCGAGTTGTGTTCTAATTAGAGGTGCGAAATGGTTGATAACGATAATTATTAATGGATAAATAATCTAAGTAATGTGAAATCCATGTCACGTATCGCGTACACACATTATTATCAATTCGTCGCTACTTTTGATGAAAAAATTGTGTATTTCTGATTTGTGGGGCTCTGTTTTGCCGTTGCTTTTCGTGAGAACGCAACGTGGGTTGGCTTTAACACTTTTAAACCTTATAAAAATAGCGGTGTGCGTATTTCGCCACCTGACATGTCTCGTTTTGCGGGGGACGAAAAGTAGACTACGGATAGTCACTTTGCGCGTAGCAAGTAGAAAGAAGAGGTCTTGGCGTACCCCAACTCTTCGGTGATATAATGATCAGTATCCCCGCCTGTTGCGCAGGAGATGAGGGTTCGATTCTCCACCGAAGAACTAGGAAAAAGACGTAATTGTATGTACGTAAGTATTTCTATTTATTCTAAATATTAATTTCAACTATAAAACAGAATTTTATATATCACTAGCTTTTGCCCACGGCTCTGCCCGTGTGAATATTGGTTTTCCACTACATAGGAAATCCCGACACAATCAAAAATTTATATATAAAACCTAAAAACCACTTCTACTTGACCTCTCGTACCTTACGGCGGCTACTAAAACAAGCTGTATTTTCAATTCTACTAAAACGATTTTAATTAAACATGCCACAATATTTAAGTCGAAATAGTACCTTTAAGACTGTAATAGTTTATCAAAATTCTATTTACTAGTTTTTGCGTGAAGCTCGAACCAACAACAAACAAACTCCGATGGATTTAGTTACAGAAGCCCTTAATTAGTCGATCTGAATGATTTTTTTTTAAATCTTTGATTTACAAAATTTGACATTTAACAATTTTATAATAGTACATAAATTAACATATCAGCTAAGACTTAGGACTTGGGCCACATTCAATGATGATCACACCAAATCATTGTGAGCGTTATCATGACCTTAATTAGTCTATCGGTCCATCAAGGTGCAGGTTGAACCACATCATGTATTCCACTCCCTGGTTTATCCTCCAGCCGATTCTCGAGGCATTCATCTCAGCAGTTCTTCACAAAACGTTCGACCATAAAATGATAACTACAACGGTCTAAACCAGAGGTCCTCAAACTTGTTTCTCTTGTAGACCACTTGTAATGTTTTTCACTTTTGGATAGACCCCCAAAACGTACTTAATATAAAATTTTTGTAAATTTATTAACTTCAAATGTGTTTTTGATAGTTGTTACAGGTCACTGTCGACCCCTGGGGGTCGATATCACTTTGGGTGTCAGTGGTCTAAACGAAAATATTTCATTTGGGTTCGATCATCGCACGAGATATTTTGTGTTGAACCAACGAAAATGAAATTTATATTGTGTTCAAAAATAGGTTTCCGAGCTCCCATAAATCAGTGGATTAAAAAGAGGAAAACGGTCAGAGGAACGGTTGCAATATATTACCATGGGGCAGGTTATTTTCTGTAAAAAAATATCTTGTGGTTGTATATAGTCTATGCTTAGGAGTTTTGGTGGCAACCTGACTGACGTATCATCTACAAATTAGTATTAGTGTTTCATATCGATTTATTGTGATTTTTGATATATAAATTTGGCGTTATTTTATTTATCAATAGTCAATAATCGTGAACGATATTGAAATATTGAAATAAAAGTGTGATTATCGATGAAAAGTGACAGCTTTTTTCAAGGCAATAGGCCTGCGGGAATTTGTCTGGTCAAAGTGGTATTCGTCGGATTGACTTCAAAACTCCCAAGAAACAATTAAATATGACACACCGATATTTTATTGTTAACTTGAAAAAGTATTACACGACTTCAAGTATATACTTATCAAGTATATAATTCGCGCCATTTCTACCAGTGTCGGTGTGTATATATATACACTCGACACTGGTAGAAATGGCGCGAATTCGCAGCCGATTGCCACTGTGAACAATTGAAAAAGAAGAGTCCATACTTACACATATGCCCCAAAGGTAAACATTGTCTTAATGTCGATAGCTATTTCAAAAACATATATTAACTAGCTTTTACCTGCGGCTCCGCCCGCGTGAATGTCGATTTTCTGCTACATGGGAAATCCCGAAACGATCATTTATATAAAAAGTCTAGAACCACTTTTACTTGAGCTCTCGTACCTTAACGGTGACTACTAAAACAGGGATCAAGCTGTAAATTCAATTCCATTTAACTGATTTTGATGAAACATGCCGCGATATAATAACCTTTAAGAGTGTAACAGTCTAACCAAAATCTGTCCGCTGGTTTTTTCTAAAGGCCGAACAAACAAACAAACATCGACGGATTTGGTTTCAGAAGCCCTTAATTAGTCGATCTGAATAGTTTTTAAATATCTTTGATTTTTGAAAATTTGACATTTAACAATTTTATAATAATATAGATACCCCATAGGTAATCATTGTTTAAGTGTCAATAACTATTTCAAATATAATATATTAATGTAATTCGAATAAATAAAAAAAATAGACGCACTTTGATTGATTGATGCAGTAGCAGTGACCCTGCTAGCTGTGCCAATGAGTCCTGGGTTCGAATCCTGTTAGGGACAAACTGTGTGATAAGCACAAATGTTTGTATCAGAATCATGGACGTATTTATCTATTTACGTATTATATTTATACATAAGTACTAGCTTTTGCCCGCACTCCGCCGGAGTGAATGTCGGTTTTTCGCTATATGGGAAATCCCGACACAATCACAGATTTGTATAAATAGCCGTGACCACTTTTACTTGACCTCTCGTACCTTCGTGGCGGCTACTAAAATAGGGACCAAGCTGTATCTTCAATTCTACTGGACCGATTTTGATGAAACATACTGTAGTATTTAAGTCGGAATAGTAAGTTTGAGACTATAACAGTTTAATCAAAATCTACCCGCTGAGTTTTGCGTGAAGCCCGAACAAACAAACAAACAAACAAACAAACAAACAAACAAACATCGACGAATATAAAACTTATAGGTGCTATTCCGACAAACTGTGCACACAGAAGCACATACAGTTTATGAGCCAGTCTTTTTTCTAGTTTTGATAATTAATTTCTACTAATACTAATTTACTACAAGCTAGTAGCAAATTAGTAATTCAGTATACAGAGATCGATTCTGTATTTTAAATCTCGGTAATAATATTTAACGATGTTGTTCGCATGCTTTTCAAAGGCGAACCCTTTTTATGTTCCAACTTTAATGCGTTATGACCTCCAAATCTACCATTACAAAAATACAGCAGGGGTTAAAAGGATAATTAAATCGCGAAAATATTTTCGTTGGGAATCGTTTTAATGAATGTGCGAATTGTATTTTGGGATTATGTGCGTTATTCAGATGTGAACGGCATTCATAATATGAATGCGAGATTTTAATTCAGGCTTGGAGAATTTATGAAATGTATGTATAACTATATATAAATATGTATAACAAAACAACGTTTGAAGCAAAAAAAAAAGATAATATTATTACTAGCCAGTTACAATCACGCCTTTTCTGGAGACAAGAGGTGGCAGGGAAATGTATATTGTTCATCAAGGGAAGAAAGTGCCGATTACTATTATACTACAATATTATATAAATTCATTTTTAACAATTTTAACTATGAAATGCGTGTTCAAATGGAAATTCTACTTTTTTTAAGTTAAAAGTTTTTTTTGTATTTCAATGTATATTGTATTTATCTTAATATCATTATCATCATCCCCAGTCCATATTCATGCCCACTACAGGGGGCACGGACCTCCCCTGATCAGGAGGGGGAATAGGCCGTAGTCTACCGCGCTGGCCTAGTGCGGGTTGG
>WUAW01020077.1:35968-48014 GCA_017165845.1 Thaumetopoea pityocampa | reverse complement strand
TCTACGTTGGCGTACGCAAATTTCCATAGTTAGATCTAATCTTCACATTTTTTGTCGAGTTTGGTAATATGGTAGAAATGTAGCTGCCGGGTGTCCACCGGAACCAGCTAAATTTTGAATGTGGTCTATGAGAAAAAAAAGTCTAGGAACTTCTGATATAGATCATAAAATATACTAATATATTCAATACATCCCCAATTTCATCGTTGTTTGTAGAAGACGCCATATTGTAGATATAACAGAATAAATACGGCATAACTGGTGATATATTTCTGTGCGTCTAGTCACGACACGAGTTGAGACAACAAGAACGTGATATATATGAACACGAAGAGATGGCGAATGATTATCTCACGAAGCGTAAAATCGATGAATCGGACGGTGATGTTTAGCTAGTAGAGAAGCGGACGGTCGTGAGTACGTTTCCACCTTTCATCAGGTTTCCATCTTTTAGTAGCAGAACGGATTCTTACCGACGGAACCTTTAAACAGCGCCAGTCATATCATATGCAGTGGATTCTTTCAGCTGATACAGGTACTAAAACCGGTACTGGGCTATTTTTTTTATATAAGTGGGATCAAACGGGCAAGCGGGTTGTCTGATGGTAAGTCACTCTCACATCACCGCCCATAGACAACCGCAACACCAGACGGATTGCAGGTGCTTTGCTAGCCTTTAAAAAAAGTGTAAGCTCCTTTCTTGAAGGTCCCCAAGTCGAATCCGCTTGGAACAACCGCCGCTGGGAGCTCATTCCACAGGATGGTGGTGCGTGGAAAGAAATTGTTTTAATTACTTAAAAATGAGACACGCACGCTGTCTGTTTGTCTATTTGTTACTTCTTTATGTCTCAATCGCTGAACCGATTATTTAGAAACATATCAGTGCGATATATGTGTTATGTCAAGGATTGCATCATCATCGTGAAGTGTTTGGGTTTCAGTGAACAAAGCCACGTTTATTACTTATAGTTATATAAGTGAAAGTGCCTTTGTCTGTTTGTGTATTTGTTATTTCATTTCAATTGCTGAGCAGATTGTTTTGAAATGTAGCAGGGTGGTAGATATAGACCCGCGGACGACGGCTCGCGTGCGCCCGTGCTCGGCCGCAGGCGCCAAGGCGGGTGCCGCACGGTGTTTAGTGGGGACAATTGTCACATGACCGTCGTAATACAAAGTTACCACAAGAAAAGTGGTTTGTGTCAGCTGGTTTCTAATATTGTGGACACATTTTTTTCTCTCTCACACATTGATCTAGGCCTAAATTAGGGTTCCCCCTATCTTGGATACTAGACAACAATATTCTTATAGATAAACGTCCAAGACTCGGATACAAGCATTCGTGCTCATCACAAAAAGTTTGTCCCGACCTGTATTCGAACTCGGGACCAATTGGCATATAACGCAGTTTCACTGCCAAGGGACCAATCAATCGTCAAATAAAATGTAAAATAAAATTAAATATATAAAATGTAATTTTACTGACACCAAATTAGTACAATGATAGCTATGTACTTTTGTACAGAGGTAGAAATCCTAACATCTTGGAGAAGCTAATGGTAGTGGGTCAGGTCGACGGAAAAAGACCACCCGGTCTCTCACCCACTCGTTATTCAGACCTAGTAAAGATATCGGCATACCAGTACCTGAAGCTATAACGATCGCCGAGTACAGGAGTACGTGGAAGGGACAACGACACGACCTTCAAGAATGAAGACACCGATTGAGAAGAAGATATGACTCCAAGGGTTGATACGGGCTATGAACCATCAGCACAGTCGTACCTTTACTGCAGATTTCAACTGGTAATCTAATGATTCCTTATTAATTTCTAAATAAAATTATATGGCCATAACGTCTAGACGGCTCCNCCTAACATCTTGGAGAAGCTAATGGTAGTGGGTCAGGTCGACGGAAAAAGACCACCCGGTCTCTCACCCACCCGTTATTCAGACCTAGTAAAGATATCGGCATACCAGTACCTGAAGCTATAACGATCGCCGAGTACAGGAGTACGTGGAAGGGACAACGACACGACCTTCAAGAATGAAGACACCGATTGAGAAGAAGATATGACTCCAAGGGTTGATACGGGCTATGAACCATCAGCACAGTCGTACCTTTACTGCAGATTTCAACTGGTAATCTAATGATTCCTTATTAATTTCTAAATAAAATTATATGGCCATAACGTCTAGACGGCTCGGTTGTATTGAGAAACGAGAAACGATAAAGTCTGAGATGAAGTGAAGACGCGTCGTTCAGACGGGGCGTCACAGGCTAAGCGATCAAGTGAAGAGACACTCCAGCCGAGGCCTAATTGGCCCTCGCGCTCGACGCCGCCCTCCACGCAAGTGGCCCGATGCGCCCCTCGTAGCTGATACACCTTTCATAGTGTATCGTGTTTAATGTAATTGGATACAGTGGAGCGAGAACGATCCCATCCGCTTCGAATCACTCTTGAGATATCCGATTTTGAAGTTTACCTTGTAAACTCTTCATTAGTATACCCGTAGGGTATCTTATTAATATAGTATTCATTGTTTAGTGGACATTTTATAATTAATTAATTGTGTTCAGTTTCATCCAAATAAGTAGGTATATTTCATATAATTTCAACGTCGTCGTTAAAATTATATAAATGCGAGGGTAGCTGCTATTAATTATCAGTTTTGAGGTATCTGATTTTGAAGCTTACCTTGTAAATTCTTCATTAGTGTACCCATAGGGTATTTTATTATTTTAGTTTTATTGTTTAATGGATATTTTAGAATTATTTGAGTTTAGTTTCATTAAGATGAAATTAGTTCCTATATTTTATATTATGAATTTAGTTCGTATATTTTATATTATTTTAACGTCATTGTAGAAAGATAAAGAGAGGGTAGCTATAATCAGTTCTCACGTTTGAAATACCTAATTTTGAAGTTTAAATTTTAAATTCTCCACTACTGCCGCGCAGTGTCTGTTGGTTTTATTTTCATTATACGGCACAAATTCACAATTTTATTCATTTAATTAACATTTTCATTTTTTAAATTGAATCAGGATAAGTTTCATGAATCTTGTGAAGTTGTGTCTATTTTTGTGGATTGAATCCTTTCTGTTTAATTAATTACATGCAATTATGATATCTGCTGATGATGGAGGTTTAATTTCCTAGTGGTTTTGTGGCTTGTTTATCGATCTTCAAGGTCTTGAATTCAGTCGACCACCATTGGATCTATTCGAAAAGATCATTCAGTCAAGATAGAAATAAATTCTCGTGTAAATGTAAGCACATTGATATATTAATATACCAGGAGCACATAGATAGAGAACCGTAGTAGGTAAGGCTACATCCCAATTCGGAAAGGCAAAAGGTTTCCGGTTCAAACTCTGGGTGACACGCTAAAATTATCATTGCTTCTCCGTGTTTCGGGAGGCACGCAAAACAGTGGGTCGTATGGTTGGTCTCTCAACAACATTGACTATGAGCATTAACTCACGAGGATGACGTTAGATGGCAATCGGTTAATTTAGCCCGCACTACAATCAAATCCTCTGCAAAAAAACCAGCAGACTGATGCAAGACAGGCTTATGTTATATCGAGAGAAAGTGCATAAAAATATGCTTTGTCATTGGTTAACGTGAAAATATGTTATCGTAAATAATACGAATTCGCCACGTTTCGTACAAACGTATTGCAGGTTACTAAAATATTTAGTGCAATATCTCGACCCATAAAGCGTGTAGCTACTCTAATCTTTTAACATCTCTCAACAGAAATGAACTCTGTGAGATAAATGGGAGGTTGATTTATATTTAAACAACTCGCCGGCATCAAAAAGCTTTCGCTCTCAAAGAGCCTACTTAACCTTCTCTGCGCACGTTGTGCGGGGCAATCAGCACGAGCGCACGAGTGGGCTCACCGGATAACATCCCCCATAAGCTCAGATGTCGAACAAATCCCAGTCATTTGGATTATGCGTATTGTTATGGGCGCCGCGTATTACGTCGATATGGGCCATCCTTATTTGTGCCAGGCCACTGGCCTGATTCTGCACGCGAATTGGCCCCTATCACGCCGCTGTAAAAGCGATTTTGTAAGTTTTTAGTGTATTTATGTGTATTGTGTATAAGAGCTCCTTAAGATATCCATCGACTTCGGGAATCGTTTGTTGTGAATGTTTCATCAAATTATTGTTACCTGGCTAATTTATCGTGATATCTGATAATTTTATTTATTAGGAACTAGCTGTGACCGCGACTCCGTCCGCGGGGGCATTCGGTAAGAGCGAAATTATACATAAATAATTTTCTCCGAATATAAGAATGAATGATTAATGACAGATAGATGAAACAAACATTAAATGTTACAGGAAGCTTGTCACAATGCAACAATGAAAACAGAATTCAAATCGGTTCAGCCGTTTCTGAGATTAGCGTCCACAAACGCACAGACAAACGTACAAAATTTCTAAAAACTATATTTTTCCTCCGGTAACATAACTGTATACATGGTATAAACAACCTGTATGGATGGTTTTCTTGAATAAATATTCATTGTACAGACACGGCTCGTTTACAATTTTATCATATGTATAGATCTTGTGTCGGGCATAAGAAGAACAAACCATAAGCGCGATGGGAATGCATTGCGAAGTTAACCCGGCTAACCGAATGAGGAATAGCGTGATTGGTGGCCGATTTAAATTGATGTATTATGTGGTAACAATGAATGAGAACTAAATGTATGCCCGCCCACAGGAACCATACATATTTTTGAGTTAATTAAAATTATACCGACACATTGACGTGAGAAAACAGGAATATTTACATTCTGAATATAATAATATTTTTACAATCTTAATATTTATTATTTATTTCTGTTAATATTTTTATACTCTAAGGTTTGTTGGAAGAAAACTCAATGTTTCAGTTACGCTCACATTCGTACATCTTTTTTCAGTTATTTACAAATGTATTTGTTTGTGTACAATTAAGTATAAATAAATAAGGACATCAAAAACCCTTTTCCGTAGCATGATTATTAAAAATATAGAGAAATTGTCTGTTCAACGATTCTAGTAGTTGGATTTACTTAGCGCACAGCCACTTTTGTTAGAAATGTGCGTTTACAGTGAATTTTCTACAACTTTAAAGCTTAAAGTGGGTCAGCTCTATTGATTTATGTTATCATACGTATCGCTCTCAGTGTCGAAGGACGATTACTGAATGCGGTGATTCTGCGAACATAATCAGAAGCTACGAGGCGTTGCCATGGTGGTGAGATTTACGCGTGGAGTACGGCCATGCCAATAAGAAGTTCGACGATTTTTTTAATAAATAAAACGGTATATTTTTTTTAAACAACTCCCGCATTAGGATCTAATTCCTGTGTCGCAGGGACTTTACAAACATTCAAATAACGGAAACACAGAACACCTATATTATTAAACTGTTGTATGGCGCTGGAATAATGATAGCTTCAATCCATTTTCCTCCATGGATGCTGTCAGCATTCGCTAGGAGATGAATGATGAGCAGCGTTATCTCGTTATCCAATCAAAATCCATTGCGAACTCCAAGACGCCTATCAACCGTGGAGATTATAGCAAATCCCCCCTTTTTAAGAAGAAAGTCCATTTCCAGCAGTGGACTTACACGGGATAATGATGATAATGATGTGGTCCTTCACACAAACAGCTGTGCAATACGAAGGTAGTGTTTGACAAATTGTAATTACAGGAAGCAGGAGTCCTTTGCCAACAATGCGTTATTAAGTACTGCGAGTCCATTATATTTTTCAGTTCAGATTTAACTCTTAAAATGTTGTTAACATTGCTCGAGACATTAGTAATTTTGTATCACGGTAAATAGTTGGTCGTCCTTAAATAAAAATAAAATTTGTATAAAATTATTTCTTTTCGGTTTAGATAATCGTTATTAGCTCATTCTGTCTCTTTCCTTCCAGCCATTATCATTTAAAAAAGAAATAATGAATACTCGGATTGCTTTCTACAATATAAATAAACCAACAACTATTTACAACAATACATGAATTTCCACAGTGAATAATTATGTTTGCAGTGCATAAGTAACCGCGAACTGGTTTGATGTCCCGGCCGTGGTTCACATTTTCACTGTAACTCGTTACAGCAACAAAAACAAAGTTCACTCATTCATACGCGCATGCCGCCGGTGCGTACGAAAACAATGTTTCGATTTGTTTTCACATCAAACGTTCGTGTTTAATTAGTATGTAAAATGGAGTGTTACGTGTAAGCGCGCGCGCACTGCTCGCCACTTATCAGTTTAAAACGTACTAGTAGTGGCTCTCATTACCGTCCGCTTGGACCTGGAAATATTAATTTAGCCCGTATAGACATTCGATAAAAAGGTCAGTCGCCGCATCCAACTCGGCTAGGCAGCGTTCGGGAAACTACGTGACATCTCGTGAAAAATACCGCAATGCCTTAAGACTAAGGTATTCAGTCGCGCATATTGCCAGTGATGACCTGTGGATCTTAAATGTGGCCACTGACTATGGGCCTCATAAGAAATTTAAAGGTCACGCAGCGAACAATGGAAAGATTTATGCTCGGAATTTCCCTGCGAGACAGGATCCGTAATGATACAATCCGTAGGAGAACTAGAGTCGCCGACGTAGCTCAAAGGATTGTAGGACTGAAGTGGCAGTGGGCGGGGCACATAGCTCGCGGCACGAATGGATTTTGGGGTCTTAAAATGCTGTAGTGGCGACCCCGAACCGGGAAGCGTAATGCGGGTAGACTCCCGACTAGGTGGACCGATGACCTTAGTGAAGCTACGGTGGATACAAGCTGCTTGTAGCCGCTCGGTGTGGCGATTATTAGAGTAGGCCTATGTCCAGCAGTGGACGTCTGTGAGCTGACATAACGATGGTGATTATGATGACACACATAGCGTTGTGTGTCTTTCCATTGGTGACGGAAATTAAGAATCGGATCAGTATTTCGAGAGATCCCCACATACATACAAATACTACTTTTTTATAATATTACAATTATATAATGTATAAAAATATACTAACATAATGCTAGGTGCTACCTCTTCAAGCAGCACCTAGTATTACGAGTGCATACAATAAAAATGTATCTGTTTTGATCTAGGAAAAAGAAATACTTTATACACACAGCATGAGGTGGACTTAATGTTAAATGAGAACGAATCAGACTGGAAACCATGAAAACAATATTCAGCATAATAATACTTACGTACAATGTTACACAAATTTATCAATTTTCTTATATATAAATGTAAATACATATGTACATTTAAATGTAAATACAAATAATAATTATTGAGATGATTCTGACGAATCACGCAAGAGAAGCTCGCGGGCGCACGTAAGATGTCGATCCTGAACGTTTTATTCTTACCGGCCGTGCCTCGGTGAGAAGCGCAATCTACAGATAATCGCATCGAACAAGAGATGAACAATGGATAAATTATTAGAAGAACAAATGTTTCTATTACGGTTGCAAGAAATGTATTGAAAGAGAGAGGGTATGAAGTTAGGGGTTTTGTGAGACATCTTGAAATGTCTATCATTATACCTAATTACAAAATGCGAATATTTAAAATCCAAAATAGTAAAAATATAAAATATTAAAATGCGAAAATTTCTGTGGTAGCTTATCTATTTTTCTCGCATCAAGCAACACATCGGAGTAACTTTTTTTCAGTGATTTTTTAATGGCTTTTTCGTAGATAGTGATTGTGGAACGCTTCTCTTTATCTCACTAAAATGTACGATTTATCTCAGATAGCACAATCATAACTCTCAAATAATCTGAACTAAATGTAATAGTAATTAACCCACTGCACCGCGCGGCGGCCACTCTAAAACGAGCGTTCATCTTCGTTGCGAACTCGATATGTTTCTGTTGTGAAATCGATCTGTTCGGTGTTGTGAACGCGATCCTTTATGTTGTCGTATACGAAAAAAAATTGTAGTTTTAGTCGAACTTATTTTTGTTGTTGTAAACTAGTGTTTTCAATGTTATTGTTTGATACTAATGCAAGTATATTTTTAAATTTCATGTTTATTATCATAAACCCGTAAAGGTCTACTGCTAGACAAAGCCTCGCCTTACAAAGGAGGGATGTGCCATAATCTTCCGCGCTTGCCAAACAACTTGGAGATCGCAGTAAATTTTGATTGAGTGAATAACACTAAGGTCAGGGAGTACGTCTTCTTTTAGCCTGTCCGGCAAATAGACTTAAGTATATCGTAGCAGGTGGAAAGAAGTGGTCTCTGCCTATGAGAAAGAGGCGTGACTGTATGTAGTATATACTATGGTCTTGCCTACCCTTATGGGATATCCGCGTGAGTGTATGTATGAATGGTTCTCACAGCACCTACAGGAAGAGATGGAGTACGCTATTATTATGCCGACGCCACACAGCACTTTATTTGTTTTAAGTTTACAATTCCGTTAAATAATAATTTACTGTGATGGCTGTGCCAAGAGTCTGAAACTTATTCACTTACATACATACATACACTCACGCCTTTTTCCCTGGCTCTCCGGCGGGGAATCGAACCCCGGTCTCCCGCGTAACAGACGGGTATACTAACCACTATACTACCGAAGAATTGGGGTAGGCAGAGACCAATTCTTTCCACTTGCTACCTACAAAGTGGCTATCAGTTAGTCCGAGTATAATATCATATTTGTACACTTTAAAATTACAATAGTCAAAAGAACACCGAATGAGTGCGTCTGTACTCGTAAATGAAAGACGTTAACGTATATTTATTATATTTACTATGGTTACAACATCCAAATCGAATAAAGGAAAATCCAATCCGCTGAAGGTTTTCTCATCACATTTTTTGTTGACATCTGTTTGAAATCGGACAAATCTCGCGTTTTCCCGTTAAACACGTGTCACGCCGAAAATTGGTGGAAAAAACTTGTGTGAGTAACGTATATGTACTGCGGGTAGCTTATTGTTTTTACGTCGCACTGTGCGTTAATGTTCAACGTGTGTGTTTCACGCGGGTGAAAAGTGTTTTTGCAATTTTCTCCCACTGAAAATAGGGTTTTCTTTAATCTTCCAATGCTCTTTGTGTTGCCATCTGATTTGAAATAAATATAAAGTTCAGAATTTCTTTTTGGAGAATTGGCGGAATCGTCATCACGATAGTATTGCGTATTTTGTTTTACTACATTACTAGCATTTGCCTACGGCTCCACCCGCGTGAATGTCGGTTTTCCGCTACATAGGAAATCCCAAAACAATCATAGTAGATTTATATACAAAGTCTTGGACCACTATTACTTGAGCTCTCGTACCTTAACGGTGGCTACTAAAACAGGGATCAAGCTGTATATTCAATTCTACTGGACAAATTTTCATGAATCATACAGCAGTTTGACATACATTAAATATACGTAATGAGATAATCCGCAGAAGAACTAAAGTCGCCGAAGTAGCTCAAAGGATTGCAAAACTGAAGTGGTAGTGAGCGGGGCATAGCTCGCAGAATCGATGGTCGTTGGGGTCTCAAAGTGCTGGAATGGCGACCCGGAACCGGAAATCGTAATGCGGGTAGATCCCAACTAGGTAGACCGATGACCTGGTGAAGCTCTCGGGCAATCGGTGGACGCAGGCGGCTCATAGCCGCTCGGTGTGGCGATCATTAGAGGAGATCTATGTCCAGCAGTGGACGTCGGTGGGCTGACATGATGATGATGACAGCAGTTTTTAAGTCTGAATAGTACGCTTAAGACTATAACAGTTTAAACAGAATCTACCAGCCGGTTTTTGCATAAAGCCCGAACAAACAAACATGGATACATTTGGTTAAACCCTTAATTAGTCGATCTGAGAAGTTTGTTGTTAAATATTTGATTTTTGGAAATTTGACAATTTTGTAACAGTATATACAGATACTGTACTAATTTGTTTATTTTAAAACTGCAGTTTACTATGTTTTAATATATATTTTGTAATGTTATGTGGTATATATTTATTTAGTAATGTTTCGACACCAACTTTGATTCCAGCACATTTTAATTTAATATATAAGGATTGTTCACATAAAAAACAAAGCCATAAGCACATAAAAGGGTTAACTTTACTTGTGGTCGTGTGGTGTTTCCTCCTTTAAACCGGAACGCCTCCGGCGGCGTTACCTCTGTACGCGCTGATCACATGTACATCTGTACAAAAATATTTTCTCTTTTGAAGTAAAACATTTCAATTTTTTTAAATATTGTATATCGAACTGTCCGTGTTTTTATGTATTTTTTGATGTGTTCACAAATGAAAATTATCCTTCTATAAAATTATATAATGCTAATGTATGCAATATGGTGGGTAGTTGCAAATAATTGCTTACTTAAACGCGCATCGATCGATTCGGAAAGCGTTATGCGGGTAGACCCCAGACTGGGTGGATCAGTGACTTGGTGAAGGTCGCGATCAATCGGTGGATGCAGGTGGCTCTTGACTGCTCAGTGTGGCGATCATTAGAGGAGGCCTATGTCCAGTAAGTATATGTAAGTGGACGTCTGTGTGCTGATATGGTGATACAGTAATAAATCTCAATATATTATACATACCTACATATTGTTCATGTGAAGACCCCTTCGATAGCTCAGCTGGTTGGTCCTGAGGTTTTCTGTGGGTGAGATCTGAGAGTCCAGGCACCGTAATCCTCAAATACGAGATGAACCGCTCACCTTGACTCGTCTCCTGAGGTAGCTCCGCCGTGCACGGCTGCCTGGTCACGTTGTCACTTGTATACCACCGTCATATTCGATATATCACAATCTCTTGCAGGAAAAACCAGCATATAACTTAAATATTATCAGTGCCGTGAGTCCGTGGCAAACCAACCGAACGTTGTGGTTTTTCAACAACTATCCTCATTCATCGACCGAGTCGCAGTGTTTGCGGTCCACCCACATGCATGGAGAATCACAACGCCCGAACACGTATCATCATCATCATCATCGGTCCGTGGAAGGCCCTCCTGGATATGGACCTACTCCTGAAAAAGGAGGGATTTGCCATAATCTGCACTCTAGGGAGGCGTCTTGGAGATCGCTGTAGATTTTGATCGAGTAACAGGATAACGCCGTCGCTCATTATCTTGGTACATCCTTTAACTGATTCTTACAGTATCCACGGGATGAAACGGAGTGACGCTGTTCTTATGCCGGCGTCACACACCGACTTACGTATACATTTACACACATATAATCACTGAGATGACTTTTTAATTTCATGTAATAAGTTATTAAATTATGACTGTTATTTCGCGTAATAAGATTTCTCGAACCTTCCATTTTGAATAAGTTATTAGTGGTAGAGATATTTTGATTTGAAGCTGTAATTCATTCCAAATTAAGACAGATTGAATAAGAAAAGGAGAGATGATAAAACAGTTACGAGAGTGACACCGAACAAGTAGATTGTTTGTGGAGCGAGGTTTTCTGTTATCACCAAAGTATACACATTGTTATAAGTTATATAGGTGGAAATAGTAGATGTGACGGAATGGATAACTTATGATGAAGTTGTATTGTAGACGTTGATCACGCCGGGACGTCAATAGCTATAGTTCGAAATGTGGCAGGAGTGGCAGTATCGGAAAAGGAAAGATCTTCCGACCAGACGGGTGTAATGTCTGGCGGGGCGTGCCACCGCCCCGACGGTTGATGTCGGCACGTTGTATATACACTAAGTGAGTGCATGAAGCTGGAAATAGTTTGTTATGGCATCTAATGCCTTTGGTAACCTTACCATCTTATCAGAACATAGTAGCACTAGCACTATAGTAGTACTAGAGCACACGGAGGTAGTAATTACAAGATGGGGTGCCTTGTCCTTCGAGCTAGTCCACTCCAAGCTTGTAAACACACCAGTAGTTGTAAATTTGACTGAAATAGAACTATTTATGGTAACATCATTATTATCATCAGCATTTGGAAGCCCACTGCTCGACATGATGAGCCTTCTCATTAAAAAGGAGGGATTTGCCATAATTTCCACGTTTGGCAAGCGTTT
>WUAW01020077.1:274-35808 GCA_017165845.1 Thaumetopoea pityocampa | reverse complement strand
CACCATATTTTTAAAGATGAGCAGTGATTTAGCTTGTCTTACTGGGAGTGGCAGAGCGTTCCACAACCGGGAGATCGTAATAGATTTGAATGAATTACAGAATAACGCCGATTATCATTATCCTGGTACATTTCTTAGCTGGTTCTCACAGCACCCATGGGAACAGAGGGAATGACATTATTACAGAGGTACTCTATCTAATATATGCACGAATAATCCGCCCCAGTTGCGTGCGTGCCGTGTCGAGCACAGAGAGAACTAGACGGACGGAAGCGAGTGTAATTATGCATAAGGACATGCGTCCGATGCGAGATTAATGGACCACTCGACGTGTGGATACGTACGTACATACATACATACATGACTCGCCGATTTCATGATGGTCGAACGGGTACACGAATTACTTGTTTTTTTTTCTCCGCTTAGAATTCGGTGTTTCATTCCGGTTTCAATTTTTCAGAGGGCAGAAACGTGCGGAATAATAAAGAGGCCTTTGTATGTTGGTCTTTTTATTTTTACTGAACTTTGGCCGCATAGTTGTACAGAATACATAATATTATTGTGTAGTAGTCGTGTATTATACATTTTTAAGTTCACCTGTGTATATTGAAAATGTCAGTATATATTACTGTCTGTTTATAAAAATATGACTTAAAAGCTATAACTATCACAAAAGCTCGGTTAACGTCAGTCAGAATACAAGTAAATTATGCTATTATTCAAAATTACGCTTTCGAGTATGCACATTCAAAGCGTTGCGTTTAAAGAAAACAGCACAAATTTCTCACTCAAAAATATTAGTTATTCTTGATGAGTCTGAAAAGCTTTCAAGAAAGTTAATCTTATAAGAAATTGCTAAACTAATCAACAGAGACGGATAAAACGTATTATCTATCTATCTATGCATATATTGTTGGATGCCTCGCTTTGCCAAATCCATTAACTCCATTTTCTGAATTTTATTAAATTTTAATATTTTAAACTGAATTAGCTCTTACTGTATATATTCAAAACAAATTTCTCTAATAATAAGTATTAACACCACTAAATGACAAATTTTTATATATTTAATAATATAAAACATATATAATGAAATAATATAAAACATATATTTATATAATGAAGTTTTTCCATAATAAAAAAAATATTCGAAAATTGAATTTGAATTAATAATTTTCTTTCACTTGCCAAAGCCCTTAGTCATGAAAAAATTGTAGCAATAATAACAATTACTCTAAGGATATTCTATTTTACACTCTCCACATGTTGTTAGATAAAAGATGCGTATGCAGTAATACAGTCTACTTAGTATTTTTTTATTTTTATTTTAAGAAGAATTTTAAAACACAGTATACACTATTTTATCATTTTACTCAACTTCTTGTTTTATGCAGTTAATCAATTCGGCAAGTGAGGCATCCTTACTTGTCCTGACTGACCGATTTATCAACGCATAGTGTAAACCGCTATGACTAAAAACTTGAAATTTTGACAGTTGATGCCTTTTTTATTGGAAGCATCCACTAAGTAAGGATTTTTGAAAATTTCACCCCTAAGGGGATAAGATAAAGGATGAACAGTTGTATGGAAGTCCATCATTTTCAAAGTACGAAGCACGAAATTTAACATACTTACTTCTGGTTTTCTAACCAGAAGTAAGTGGTTTTCTAAGTTGAAAAACTCTGATATACGTGTATATTTATTTCTATAAATGTACACGTATATCAGAGTTTTTCAAAATTTCACCTCTAAGGGGGTGAATTAGACGTTGTAAGTTTATATGGGAAGTTCGTCACTTTTGAAGGTAGAAGCACGAAATTTCATATACCTGCTTCTGATTAGAAACAAATGTACACGTATATCGGCGTTTTTCAAAATTTCGCTCCTAATGGGGTGAATTAACTTAGTAATTTTGACCCCAAAATGGAACACCGCAAACGTTCTTTACAAACAGATACTACGGTAATTAAAAATAAAAATTAAAAAAAAATAAACACGCGGGCGAAGTCGCACGGAACAGCTAGTATTAATAAATTTATCTCATTATTTTAAACAAGTATNTTCAAAATTTCGCTCCTAATGGGGTGAATTAACTTAGTAATTTTGACCCCAAAATGGAACACCGCAAACGTCCTTTACAAACAGATACTACGGTAATTAAAAATAAAAATTAAAAAAAAATAAACACGCGGGCGAAGTCGCACGGAACAGCTAGTATTAATAAATTTATCTCATTATTTTAAACAAGTATTTTTTTTGTATCTATTCATATTATAAAATTGTTAAATGTCAAATTTTCAAAAATCAAAAATATTTAAAAACAAACTACTCAGATCGATTAATTAAGGGCTTCTGAAACCGAATCCGTCGATGTTTGTCTGTTTGTTCGGGCTCCACGCAAAAACCAGCGGGTAGATTTCGATTAAACTATTACAGTCTTAAAGGTATTATTCCGACTTAATTAACGCGGCATGTTTCATCAAAATCGGTCCAGTAGAATTGAAGATACAGCTTGAGGCTTGTTTTAGTAGTCGCCGCTTAGGTACGGGAGGTGAAGTAAAAATGGTTCTTAGGCTTTTTATATAAATGTATGATTGTGTCGGGGATTCCCATGTAGCGGCAAAAGCTAGTATTATACATATATAATTGGTTTCTCAGAAACAACTGTAACGGTTTTGAATGACTTTTTTTATTTAGATAATGTTTATCTAGGTACATATTACGTTTCAGAAAAAGATAAAAAAATCAAATAAATGTTTGTAACCCATCTAATAGAATATTGAGATTATTGCCAATATTAATATATTATAGGTAATCATTTTCTTAGAAGTGATTAGCCCTGCGAAGGTCGCTCAGACTGATTGTAAATCGCCAAATGGCGCTGCATATCAAATGCATCAAGCGTATCGTTTAAACTATAGCTCCCCAGACGAGTTGACTTTCTGCAATCGTTACGCTAATAGAAACGAAAAGAATATGTTGGAATGACATTTCTAATCGATAAGTCACCGTGACTTATCAATTGAAAATGAGATTCCAATACATTTTTTTCGTTTCTATTAGCGTTAACATTGTAGAAAGTCAACTTGGTTAGGGGGGCTGAGCCGGTTTCAGTGCTAATTTTTCATCGGATACCGTACTCTATTACAAGCAATGTGATTACTGTCGATTAACGTCGATGTAACCCTGCCTACATGTGGGTATGCGGTAGTCGCGTTTGAGACGGGATAATCGGGTGATTAATCATGTAAACACAATGGTGCCGAGCAGTTCAGGGCTTGCGTTGCCACGGCATCTTGGGCTTCACTCGATGATATACGACTAATTGTCTCTGAAATTCGTAACGTTGGTGATTGACAATATGAATAAGCAATACTACGTGAAGTTTAAACCCTAAACAGCAATGTACTCGTATATGGAGTATTGCCGTGTTTCGCACACGCGAGACGGTACATTCTGGCGATCACGAGCAAGGCGAAGCGGAACAACTTCAGGCTCTGGAATTAGCAAAGCATCCATTGGAATCGGCTTACACTGGAAAACAAAATAAATTCTGTTGCAATATAAATTCCGTTTTGTAAATAATATTTCAGATGCGATTCAATTAAAATGTCTATAATTATTATTAATATACTTTAGTACTATAATTATAAATCTGTAGCCACCTACTTCGTTACATAGTACCACGCTACCTCAACAGACGGCGCCACTCATGAGTGACGACATTATCATATAGATCTGAATCACGATGATGAAATTTGATAGCGACTTAGCGTATATAGTTCCCGACATTAACCGTCGGGGCGGTGGCAGGCCCCGCCAGACATAACAGCCGTCTGGTCGGAAGATCCTCCCTTTACTGATACCGCCATTCATGTGACACCTACAAATTATTTACTACAACTATTATTATTCCAATTTGGTCCTTCAAGTTTCACCAACCGAGTAGTGCTGTCATCGTAGTTTGGTCGAAAATAAAAATAGCACCGCAAACAGTTTATTTACAGAGAAAACCTGCATTCGGATAGTTCGTATCTACGGTGACAGATATATAGCCGCTGATTTGATGAAACGAATAAATCCAACACCTGAGCGTCTTCAGGGGAAACTGCAATTTCAGAAACTTTAAAAATTGGAAAAGTTAAACAAGTTTATTCGGAAATACGTACTTTATAACGAGTGCCGCTCGGTGATTTTATAACGACCCCTTTAGTCGAGCGTTAGCGTCACTTATGTGTATGTATCTAGTATTCGGATTTCGTGTTGTCAATGAGTTTGTTGTTGGGATATTCTGAACAACTTAACGGACTACTAGTGAACTCAGTCTTTTGATTGTATTCAATAAATACTATTAAAAAGTGTACTTATTGCGTTTGTTAAAAATATCAAATCAACGCACTGATTGCACGGATGGCGCAGTGGTTTAATTGGTCGCTTATCCACTGCGCTGTCAAGTGTTGTAAGTTCGAACCCCACACGGGACAACAACTTTGTGTGAACCACAAATTGTTGTTCTGAGTCTGGATGTTCTGTGTTCCCGTTATTTGAATGTTTATAAGTCCCCGCGACACAAGAATTAATCCTAATGCGGAAGTTGCCTTTCATAAAAAATGTGTGTTTACGAATTGTTAATCTAAAAAGATTAATTAATTGATTCAATAATGATTTATTGTTTTAAAATTCGTTATGTTATGACAACATAGAGTGGCATACAAATACTTTCAGAGTTTGTCAAAATAATACCAGAATCAATATATTTGTAAGTCGCTAAATGTCTCATGTGATCGTGAAAAATTAACACAAACAGTACTAATATGATAACCGGCCGTGGGCCACACAGACACTCCGCAATTTGTATCTTGTTGCATCATTGTCATTATTTTACAAAAGCCTCTAATTTCATTACGGCGAACAGTGTCTTGGAAAAATAAAAATATAATATTTCCTTTTTCGCGTTGGTGTATATAAAGTCATTCCGAAAATGGTCGGAATGCCGGCGACAAATTAAATTAGCATGAAAAGGAGTCGGCCAACAAACGAGCCTGTGTATTTTACGTGTAACTCGACGAACCATCTCGTCGGGCACTTAATTTCGTTTAGCGTGAAAATTATTATGCGCCCAGTTGCCAGCACAAATGCTGCTCTCCAAATAGGCGGTAATTTTTTTACTCTCAGTCATTGTGTTGCCCTATTATAACACTGCGTCCATTTCACTCCATTATTCCGTCATTATGTCCTACAGGCGTTAAAGCTCCAATTACTTACTTATTCAATAGGAAAACTAAATCAATGTCTACCCTCTATAAAAAAATATTGTTGTATTTTAATATCTTTTAGACCACCGATATGTTGTCTGCGAAGAGTACATATGTTTACATTTATTATTGGTAGTGTACTAATTACTGGAGTATCAAACGTCTCAAAATATAAAACCACGAATGAAAATTTAACGATTATTTTTCAAAGCAGTTTCTGTGTGGAAGGAACCATCCGACATCCTGTAGAAAACAGAATACGCAACTTTGGAACAAACCACATTCTCATTGAAAAGTTTCAACTCTAGGATTAGTTAGAGGGATAGTACAGTTTTACATTCATAAAGCAGTTACACGTTTGAGCTATACCACATTCTAAAAACCACACCCGTGTGTGAACTTAAGTAGGTTTTGAACATTATCTTAATTTAAATACCATTTAAAGTTAAGTTAAAAACTGTATAATATAGAAAATGTAGTCTCTGTTTTGTATCATAACGATAATACCCTTGAAGGGATTTCATTCGCAAACAGCAATAAATAGCTGCTTCCAGATTGACCACTAGGAGTAACCTCATAGTGGTCAATCTGGGAAACCCTAAACAGACTGTTCAGGCAGACACATAAAGACTATGACAACGACATCCACTGCTGGTGTTGTTTTAACGACAGCGACCGATTTATGATGTGACTCCGCTAAGGATCACTTACCATATAGTATTGACTAATACATGTGCTCTGGAATATTGATGGTTATATGTGGAATGTGACTGCTTACTAGGCTAGTAAAATTTAATTCTATCGTACACATTATAAAAGTTGTTTTCTCGTTAAAAACATTAATTGCTTTATCATTCGTCGACTGTATAAAGAAGAAAATTTATAAACATTCGTAATTAGAAACCAAAATCAGAGTTCGTTAAATGACTTTGACTAATACAGTCAGCAATACGTTCTCCTGGCGACTTTGACTTGCCGAATCGTCGGAGTCTGTCTCTGTTTACAAACATCGTGAAACTAAATGATTAATACTCAGGTAATCGTAATCTTTATTTTGATA
The DNA here is from genome assembly GCA_017165845.1 of Thaumetopoea pityocampa. NCBI lineage: Eukaryota > Metazoa > Arthropoda > Insecta > Lepidoptera > Notodontidae > Thaumetopoea > Thaumetopoea pityocampa. Next base: position 29,493 of record WUAW01020077.1, on the reverse strand, counting down.
CTTGACAATGTGTTGCAAAAGATGATGCGACAAAACGGTGGTAATATGAATAAACGCGTCAGCATATTGATAGAATCGCAGACATCTATCGCGGAGGAAATTGATTTGAATCCGCTTGGCGGCGGGCGGCGGAAAGATGGCGGTGAATGGCTGACTTCCGCAAATAAGTCACGTGGCAGCGAGCGAGCTCCGATATTCCATGTTATCCTAGTACCTATTAATTACAATAACAGTATGTTTCTTGTTTTATTTATAAAAAGATTTTGATTAAATGATTGTTTATTCTTTATTTCGTCATCATAATTGTCGTTATACGCTTTTAGAAGCGCATTGGTGGGAAATGGCTTCTCTCATTAAATGGAGGTAATTTCCATAATAGTAGGAATTTGGCGCAGTAGATTTTCGTCTACTACATTTATTGACTATTACCATTATATGTGGAGTGGAGAATCAAGTGAAGGGTATGGGACCATAACTAGTAACTAGGATGCATGCAAAGCATGTCTTACGTTTCTATCACGTAAGCAATTTAGAGATTGTAATTACAATTTGTAATTACCTCGTAGACATCCCTGCCGCGCGTACGAAGCGATTTGCTTCCACGTTCATGATACGTGCAGACAATCTGGAATAGTTTTCCTGCATTTCCATCCGATTATAATGTGTGTGTCTTTAAAACAAAATAGTGAATAACAAGTGAATAGGTTTTTATTAAGCTAATATGTTTTACCATTCCAGGTTACATCGCCACTTACCATCAGGTGGGATTGTAGTCAAGTACTGGTACAAGAAGTTAAAAAACAATATAAAAATTGTCGTAACGAGTTCTGGTGCGGGTAGGACCGACATTATCCAGAGGTACTGCGCACCTCGCACGGGCGCTCTGCGGTCTAAAGTTAGATGAGTTTTGCCGCGGTACCGCACCGCCTCTGAATAATTGGAGACGGATGTTAAATATGGAGATAAGGGCGCGAGCTCGTGTTATTTGCACTCGGCTGCAATACTTTACGTATGGTAACCGCGGGGCTATTTTTGTCAGCTATTACTTTAAATGCTTTTTGGCGCCGACGTAATAATGGCATCGCTCCATTTCTTCCCATGGATGCTCCGAGAACTGGCTGAGAGATGTACCAGGATAAAGGGCAGCAACATTTTCCTGTTATTCATATAATCTTGCTATTTCCTCCAGTACGCCTGCCAAGCATGGAGATTATGGCAAATCCCTCCATTATAAGGAGGGGACCCGTGTCCAGTGGTGGACTTCTACGCGCTGATGATGAACGTGGTGATATTTAAGACGTCCGAGTCGGCGTACGAGCCGAAATTGTGGCCAATTATACCTCAGTCCTCTTAAACGGGGAACTTTTCTGTCCGACAGTGAATAATTTAAAATTCACGATGATTATTATTCGATGATTCGCTTTCAAACGATAATAATCGATTTATTATCAACAAAGAAAAATTTATGTATGCGAAAATCTTTTATGAGTGCCGAGAACTTAACCGAATAATAGATATTGCACGCAGTTTAGTAGCGGGCACGGCGTCAACCCTCGTCACGCCGCGTGACGCCCGCGCGAGCCCCAGCGTCCTGTCGCTCCCAACACCTCGCCCTCTTAAGCGCCACAAATCCGTAAAATAGTTTCTGCTGTCACAAAATTTATTACTCGTTGAGAAAACTTTTGTAATATAAAAAGATTAATGAGAATAAATTTGTGATTTTGTGCCAGCCCTGAACGTTGTTTGTAAAAATGGTTACTGCAGACCATGCGCACAAAAGTTACAATTAATAAACTCTTCCGATTCTTAAGTAAGTAGCTAATAGTGGTAATTCTACTGTAACACAACCTAATTAAATTTAGACTCTTCCTATCTTTTTCTTATGTCAAACGCCGAAACGAGAGAGCAATCATTTTTAGCGAATACCAACCTACATTTTTGTCAAAAGGTACAAAAATGTTGCGTTTTTTGCGTATCTTTAGTCCGTATGTTCCGAGACCGCGTCGTCTATGCTATGAACGAATAAATTTAATCTTTTATCATAGCCCTCGAAGTCTCATTATTTTCTTATCCCTAAAAATAGTCCGGATTCGAATTGAACTTGTGCGGTTCCATTATTCTGTTATTTTATTAATTTTTTTCTCTCAAAGCCCTGGACGTCTAATGTACCTAAATAGAATCTATTGACCGTTCGCTCTTCGAAATTACATGTTGAACGAGTTTACTTACACGACATTTTTGTGAAAAGAAAGCTCTCTGATTACAAAAATGATTAGAAAATGTCGGAGGGGAGAGCTTTTATTTTACGGTCTTTGAATTAATAAGTCGTCCGTTTACAGGCGGTTCGGATGCTGCGTTTTAATCTTCGTTCCGTCCTTGGGCTGCTCACGATGTTTTTGTTACATGCTGTATCGCATCCAGAACGATCGGCGACACTTACCCTTCCTTCAGTTTGTCAAGAGATAATGGGTAAAATTAATTTAACGTTTGTAACTCAGCACCTATATCATTTTATAGTCAAATGTTACAATTTGTAATTAATAATATATAATAATATTCTAGACATTTCACACACATTGATCTAGTTCCAAACTGGGATTCCCTATATTTTGGGTACTAGACAACGATATACATACTTATATAGATGAATACCATTCATATACAGATACAAACATTTGTACATCCGTGACTCGGCTACAAACATTTGTGCTCATCCACACAAAGTTTGTCCCTACCAGGACTCGAACCCGGAACTCATTGGCTTAGAAAGCAGAGTCATTGCCTACTGTACTAATCAGTCGTCAATTAATAGCTGTAACCGAATTTAATCATTACTGTACGCTTTTAAAATTTACACAGTTTCAACCCGCCGTTGCTTGGTCAAACAATTTTTAATTAAGTTTCAAAACAGTACGTATAAAAGCGAAAACTGTGAAAAGCAATTTTTTTATTAAGGAAAAAGGAAGTCGCATTCACGGGACACGACATTTTGTGCAGTTCGCCCGCACTGCAGTATTGTTACGTGATGCGGAGCCTTGGCCGCTAATACGTCGCTCCGATAATTTATTACTGAAAACTTTTAGATTTTATGTGGCAGAATTGTATATGTTTGCCATCGTTTGCAGTTTATAGTAATTTTTATGTAATTGACATAGTACGAGTAAATTTTTAAATTCCAATAAATAACCTCATCGTTCATCTTTATAAATAACAGTATTTGGTTTGGTTTTAGGATCGATGTAAGTTGAAGGAAGATGTGGTGATAAGGGTTGAAAAAGGAATGCTCCAATGGTTCGGTCATTAGAAAGGATGAGTGAGATTCGAATAACGAAACGAATATATCGGGCAAATATGTGAATATATGGGTGGAAGTGTCGAAACGGGGGTCCAGGAAATACCTACTTGAATCAAATCAACATTTTTTTTACAAAAGGCCACTTTCTTAGTACCTTTAATCGACAAGTGTATGAAAAGATGTATAAATGTGGATTAGGTAAGACAGATGTATTAGGACTATTGTATGTTGCAAGCTGTGGTCTCTGCTCTCTATGGGATACTGGCGTGAGTGTTTGTGTGTATATGTTTCATGATTTTGAGTCAAACCTTGGCGGTTAATAATAATAAATCAAAATTTTTATCTTTCCAGGTAAGCATCAAGTTAAGTGCGCATTGCCGAGGAGTCATGATTGAAGCGTATCAAAATCGCAATAAAAGTACTAGTATAACATAAACGTAAGGAGTTGCAGTCGCTATTTCGCAACAATATTCCGAACGCACCCTCGTGTATCGCTCGCGGGCTTGAGTGGGGCGAGAGAAGCGAGAGCAGCGATCTAGGGTCGACGCGTGGCGTAATGGCCGCGTGATTGAATTGCCGTATTTGAACCGCTTCAGCGCTCCACCGCCCCTGGTATCTATCGAGCTGATTTACCGGGCACGTTTTAACGACACCCTTCTTATGTTTGTTGGTATATTTTATTATTATTCGTTATTTTTTTCATTGTTAATTTTCTGATTAATTAATTATATAATTATCATAAAATAAAATTTTAATTAATATTCTATTTATATGCGTAAAATTAATGTCTATGGATGAGGTATGCACAGAGACCATCGTATTAGAGATAAGGAAATTTTACAAATGTTTTATGATTAACATCAGCCTTCTTAATTCACCTCTATACATACGCCGCGTTCATTAAACAGAGATGTTTCTTATGATTCCATTGGGGGTTAGTGGTGCTAGAAGTGATTTATAATCAAAATGTCGTGGGTTCGATCCCGTTCCCGTACCACTCAGTTATTCCTAATTCATGTACAGCCTGCATTGTAGACATCAGTGTATTCAACGGAAAAGGAAAATTTCATGGGGTAACCCGCGTTCCGACATGGGTGTGTGAGGTAACCCTCATCGGTAGACTGTAGATATCACGGCAGCGTGATAGACTGCGGCCTAATCTCCCTTCAGATGAGGGTCTGTGTTCTAGTAGTGAGGACGAATAAGATCTGGGGATTATAGTGATGATATTTTTTTATAATTTCTATGTTTGGCAGGTTTCTTGAAGATGGTTTTAGATATTCTCGGAGTCTACCAATATTCTAGTGTATCCGCCAAACGGTCTCTGCGACACCCCCACAAAGAGATGTACTGAGATAATTTTTATACTGACCTCTACAGCGATTATCGGTTGTCTAATTTTATGGTGTGTATAATTACCAGGTGCGTACTGAAAGTATGATATAAGAGACAGCATACATTTGAAAAAATATATGTAATAAAACTTACATGAAATATGTGTGTCTACAACTAAATGTCTCGGAAGAAATAGGAAATAAGACATTGCGAATGTATGTGTATATTTAACGAACCCGTTTTATTGTGAGTGTATATTTACAACATATGTAAATGTGATATTATCCGTCTACAACTGTGAGTTTTGCGGTTTCTCCTGCAATTTATTTCCGCGCACCATCATCCTGCGGAACGAGCTCCCAGCGGCGGTTTTTCCAAGCGGACACGACTTGTGGATCTTCAAAAAAAAAAACGAGCTTACACTTTTCTTAAAGGCCGGCAACTCACCTGCAATCCCCTCGTATAAAAAAAAGATATGGCGGTGCGGTCCGCAGACGTATTTAATCTGCGCGATAAATGGCCGTCGGTGAGTTTTCGAAAGACTTGTGCCACAATGAAATATAAGAGATCGTTACCACGCCCTCACGCTTGCGACAAGCGAGTTGCGTTTTTACCTCAATTGGTTTATACACAGCGCGGGCTTGTGACGAGTGTGTCATCATCATCATCATCACCGGCCCGCGGGAGTCCACCGCTGGACATGAGCCCCACCATAATGGGGAGGCTGTGCCATAATCTCCACGCTTTGTAGACTTTGATTGAATAATAGGATGACCCTGCTGCCCGTTATCCGGTTATCTCAACTGGTTCTCGCAGCTTCCACGAATACTCCTTCAAATTATACGTTAAAATTCCTTTTTTTCTCTTTCCTTTCCTTTCTTATCCCACGAAAAGGAAGGAAAGGAAAGAGGGTGTGATAGAAAAGGTATATTGAGTAAGGAATATGAAAGTTGGGAAAAGGACTAAGATATAGAGTACTACTATCTTGGAAGGAGTAGGAAGAGATAGTAATTGTTCGGGGGACCGTGGTGTGTAAGTTTACGGGTATACTTGCATAAGTCTATTTGCCGGACAACCTAAAAGTCTAAGTACTCCCTGTCCTTATAATAATAGAGGTTGTTTTATTTTCATAAGTTGTATGGAGAGGACAAAATTTGGAAAAGAAATATTTTAATTTTAGATTAGATTAAATTAAATTATTTATTATATCTTTATTGCACATCTATATAAAAAGAAAAACTACACACATGACAAAATAAGAAGTAGAAAGTGTTCGGGCGATCTTATCGCAATATGCGATCTCTTTCAGAAAATCTGTGGATGGATAGGATACATAGCTAGATGTGGTGGAGTAAGTTTTAGTATATTTATTTTAGAATGATTGTTCTCTATCAAAGTTATTAATAGGTTAAAATTTAAAATTTCACTGTCATCACGTGTGTAGTTGGCGATCTACCGCTGTGGGTTTCTCGCGCAATTTCCACGCACCACCATCCTGTGGAATGAGCTCCTTCAAGAAACGAGCTCACACTTTTTTTATAGGCCAGCAACACACCTACGAACCCTCTGGCTTTACGGCTGTCTATGGGCAGCGGTGATCACTTATCACCAGGTGACCCGCTCGCCAGTTTGTCCCCGTTTCAGTATTCAGCGCCCTGTTCAGTATTAACGTCACTATCCATTCCCGTTAGCCGATTGATAGCGTCTAATAAAATTCGACTCGCGGCAATCAGCTGTTGGTCGTAAAGCTCTCTTGCAAAATTTAGAAGGTGCTTATCCAGCCAATGACAATATTATTCCGTCAGACGAGATCCAGACAAATGATACTGAAAATAACAAACAGAATTAGATTTCTGCGGAATTAGAATTTATTGCTTTGAAGAATATTCGCGTAGTACATGTGACCAGAAATAAGAGACAGCCCCGAGGGATTTCCCCATCGAGGTTAGGCAGCGCAAAAATATTCATAGAATATTCATTAAAACAAGGAGATTACTAGTCGACATTCGGGCATGACTTTGGGTTAAAGATGGGTTTTAAATGGGCTTATCATCCTAACGGTTGCTTATATACATATGACCTATTTGCGGTGAAATACTCGTAAAACAGTGGCTCCCGATTGGTGTCTGAATTATACTGACGACTGATTGGCTCAGTGGCGACCCTGCTTACTGTACCATTTAGTCTTGGGTTCGAATTCCGGTAAACGGATACTTTGTGTGATGAGCACAAATGTTTCTATCCGGGTCTCATAGACGTATTTATCCATATATGTATTGTATTAATATTTATCTGTATAATTATGTATATCACTGTTTAGCGCCTAAAATACGAAGATTCCTAGTCCGGGACTAGACCGATGTGTGTGAAAGTGACCAGAGTGTATTATATGTTATTATTACACCAACTGTCACGACAATTTGAAGATAATAAGAATAACATCTGACAGCAGTCGTTAATCCTAAGTTGCGTCGCAGCATCACATCCATTGTAATAATAGCAGGCCCGATAAAGCAAAGGCGAAGATATAGGCTGTAGTGTGACCAGCTTATAGAACTGGCTCACTTGACCGTCCTGTTGGGCCCTTATAAAAGTTAACACAGAGGTACATAGGACAGACAAATCAATAAATTTGCCCACATCATTAAAGGGGATTATCGTAGCAAATGTTTTTTGAATCTTTGCTATCGTCAACTAAATCTTGCTTTTTACATGACTACTACTACAAGTATTATTTTCAGGGATAATGTATGTATTTAGTTTCTTAATTACTAATAAACATCTGAACTGGTTCATTAGATCTGCACAGATTCTTTATGAAACTATGTATATGGTCCTGGGCAACATAGTCTATGTGAAATCTGAAAACAGGTTCAAACGGCAGTTGTTTTGATTCAAAGGTAACTCCTGTACTATGATAAAATCTGAGTATCCCAGGAACTTAAATAGTATCCAGACTGATTACGCAAGGGTTGAACTCACTGTAATCGAAGTTATGGTAGTGCCGAGACCACCTATACCACTGAGCTTTCTATTTCATGGTACTAATGAAGTGATCTGTTATTCTTCTGATGGCTTAAGTGAAATTCAGGAAGTAATTAGAGCGTGATCTGAAATGAGAGAACGTACTTTTTTTATTAAAATACCACGCGGGCGAAGGCGCGCGAAACAGAATTCACAACAACGTAAATTGTCTTCAGAAAAAAATGATGTTAACAAATTCAATAAATAACTTAAGGGACAAAGATTCGCCGCCCAATATTTTTATATAGAATTCCATAATTTCCGTTTTTAGGGGAAATTGCGTAAGATACCCGCTACCAGGCTGCTCTCAATTGGTTTTTTCGAACTCCCTTTACGAGAAAATTGCTTCAACCTTACAGTTGTCGGGAATTTGGTATGTACACACGTGTTTGATACGCAAAGGTAATAAAATTTAAATTTAACCCTTGCCCGGTCGGTTAACTTGGAAAACATTAAAATTCGGCCGGCGGTGTGGGGCCATAAAGCCGGAGTTATCACGGTCGAACGACTCGCATTCATGATGTACGAGTCTTGTGTAACTGCTTCAATTATCGTTTGTTTTATTTAACCGACCGGAATATTAAAACACTGAACTTTCGCACATAGTCGTCCCAAGAAAGTTAGTTTTCAGCTTAGACGATGTTGAGTAAAAGTCGGCTGTGTAGACAAGAGATCCTCAATTTTTTTGTCTCGTAGGCCACTCGCCGTGTTTTCCGATTTTGAGTAGATCTCCCGCTTAGCTAATATTTTACTAATTCATCAACTTCAAATGTGCAATGGACAGCTGGTGTAGTGCTATTTACTCTGTAAATGTTATGTTCTAACTGTTGTGATTTGTGGATATTGTCGACCCCTGGAGATCTATATAGATCACTTGGGATATCAGTGATGTAGACCAGTATGTTCACAATCATTTTGTCTTAACAACAATATAATTTTGACAATTACCTATCGAAAAAAAGGAATCAAAATGTGCTGAATTGATTGCAAATTTTCACTAGTTATACACGCACTACAAGCAGAAAATGAAATTCCTTGTTACTGTAAATAATAGCACTTTTTATTTAGTTAAAAAAAATACTTGCAATTCGATTGTATCCATTACTTATTAACTATTTATAACAGTATGGTACCAGTTACAATTTTTTACAGATAGTTATTTTGATAACCAGATCGTTGTTCTGAAAATAAAGCAATATGTACGAATTTAACTACGAACATTGGCTTGTTGGATAGTCACAAGGCATTGAACAAGCAGATGAGGTTTAGATTTCGATTCGAAAGAAAATTCTGTTGAAATTCGATTGTGGATTTACACGCTTCGGTTGTCTACCTACTCCATTCACTGTCGTGCCTTCTACCGTTTGAATAATGGGTTCGTTCGCAATTAAACAAAAGAGCCGGGTCGCTCCAGTCCTTGTAATTTATCAGCTCCGCAAGCTTGTGCCGCGGTTGGAACGCGCTCTCAGCGGCCGCCTGCGAATACTTCCAAACTCACATTTAAAACTGGACAAGTATTTTATCAGAGATAATGGGATCCCAGTGTGAGTGGGAACAGTTCATTTACGAAACAGAGGGTCAGTGCGCGACTATAGTACCTAATGCGACTCTCATACCGGGATTCGGAGGCATTCCTGTTATTAAACTTAGGTAGAGCATTTATAGGCTAACGATAAATCATATTTCAAAGTAAAGGTAAATCACATAACAACGTGCTCTAACGTGCTAGAAACGTATCGGCAATTCAGTTGATTTGTACACAGACACTGTTACCGTGTCGCGATGCGATTAACTGAATATAGTCTATACTATTATAAAATTGTTAAATATCAAATTTTTAAAAATCAAATATATTTAAAAACAAACTATTCAGATTGACTAATTAAGTGCTTCTGAAACCAAATCCGTCGATGTTTGTTTGTTTGTTCGGCCTTCACGAAAAAACTACGCGGTAGATTTTGGTTAAACTATTGCAGTCTCAAAGGTATTATTCCGACTTAAATACTGCGGTATGTTTCATCAAAACCAGTCGAGTAGAATTAAAGATACAGCTTGATCCCTGTTTCAGTAGCCGTCGTTAAGGTACGAAAAGTCAAGTAAAAGTGGTTCTATGCTTTTTATATAAACCTGCGATTGTGTCGGTATTTCCCATATAGCGGAAAACCGACATTCACGCGGGTGGAGCCGCGGGCAAAAGCTAGTAACCGATACGCTTCCGGTTCATCACGACACGCCATAAGACGTTCTTATATCATTGTCTTTGTTTTGAGGTATGCATTTTTAATAACCAACCCCACAAGCGGAGCTTCACTGCCAAATTCGTTGGGTGAGTCGCGGCCCACTCCACTGTATTGCGGCCCGAGTCGGGTAAATCCTTGTCCCTTGTGAAAGGTATGTCGTACACATGCACGTTTCCATACATTCGTTTGCGAAGTTTGAATGGAGTTTCAAAAACAATTTTGTGTTGTCTTTTTTAGGGTACTGGCAGTTTTCAAAACGGGTCTTTGTTACAAAAAATACCCGTTCTTCGTTAGAATGCGTTCTGTTAAAACTTATAGTGAATGTCTTGTTTTCTAGTAGAATTTCCTAATTATGACTAAACTTTAATGTCAGTTTTAATGACTAATACCCATTTGATTGTCAGATAAAACTTGTTATAGCTATGGAACCTGTACGAGTGAAAGTTGTGTTACATTATAACATGTCAGAATATCATTTCGTCGGTAATATTTGTGTTTATACATTTTTATGACCCCTTTCTACTAGAAGAAAACGCCTAACGCTTGCTGTCGCACAAAGGATATCATTACCATGGGTGTGCAGGGCTTGTATCCATTAAAAACCACTCGGTGTCTCTCTACTAGCCCGGTACCTCATCGCGGGAATCACGTAAGCATTCCAATGCCATATTCGATATGAAGGGTTTTGTGGCCCCAACAATTAATATACGGCTTTCTCTCTGATCATTTGGAAATATCTGATCGATTTTTTTAGCCTAATTCAGATGTTACGGTTCAGAGGCGTTTATTTGTGTGACGGTTTGGAATTTGAATATTTCTATTATCGTCGCTTAACGTTTCTTGTTTGCTTTACAAAATCGCCATTTGTCATCTCTTAAGTATATTTTTTATTCGAGTATGTGGGAAAATGTTAGTGAAACAGAGTTTCGAAGTAGACAGAACTGTTTGCTCTTGTCTAAACAAGTATGATATTGTCCAGCAAAAATAATATGTGGTTCAGTAGATATACTATCGCAGTCTGTGGTTTGATGGTCTGTACAAAAAAAATGTCAATTGAACTCTCAAACGATTAAGAACCACTGTGCTGGAAAGAAGGAAATTGTTCAGTAATTATGACTGACCTCTTATTATTTCATTACTATTAATCTACACTGAAACGCTATCAATTTTTATACGCACCTGTCTGTCCTTTTGAAGTAAATGGACGGGGATTTTTTTTTTTTGGGAACAATTTCGTAATAAAGGTTGATCCATGAGCGCGCGTTACGTTCCGGTGAATTGGCGGCGAGCGGTCGGCGCGCCCTGATCGATTGCTAGTTAGTTATGAGCGATGTTATGGGCCCGGGGTTACCGCGGTGCCTGATTGCGCTTACGGCGAACTTTTACGAGCCCTAACTAGCAACGGTTTTGTTTTGAAAAAAGGATTGTTAGTAACTGTACTAAAGCTGTACTAAAGCATATCTATACTGATAGATATGCTTGTTCGCTTTGTGTGTTGTCTGCTTGTTAAACAGCTCCTGCCTCCGATTTAGCTTCTGTACTATTTCAATGTGTCCTATGTCTAATTCCATATCAAGTTCTAATTATATACCGAATTTCATTCAAAAATGTTTAGGGGCTTGAGCGTGATTGATTTATCTAAGCATTTAAATTTTTGCATTTAAAATATTAATAGTAATAAATAAGATTTAGGAAGAGAGTAAGGTTTAATTTTAGTACCAGTAGACCATAATGAATTTTAAAAGCGTAATAATCGAGTAGTTATTGCTTTTTGAATGTAACTCTTGCTACTGTCCATGTGCTCATACCTCTGGATTATTCATTCTGGATTCACTTCCATTCCATGAACGGTATAAAGGATAAAGAGGAAGACAAATTTGTACGGACTGATTTCTTCGCATTGGATTGGTTACATCTCGGTGAAATCTGCGTATACTGCAACACATGCAGAGGCGTGGGTAGAGTACCTAGCCCTCCCTGGATAAAGGTTCTGAGAACAAAAAAGGTTCGTCAAAACCTGTGCGGCCGATTTTGCGTATAAGTTTTACTAGTTCACGCCAACACTCGCCTTAACCGCCTTATAGATATAAACTATTAAACAAATTACTTCGTGGGACTTATCGCGATAAATTTTATTGTTTTATTACCTCTAAGTTTCCATTGAGTTTATAGGAACCGTGGTCGTGAGTATACTGAAGATATTAGAGAGCCCGCCGTTGTCAACGTCTTGAACCACTAATAGATTATTCATCTACCCTCACTTGGTCTAAAAGTCAGTACACATAATACTCGTGTTTTCATTCGTACATTCATCGCGACTTTTAAAACAAGATTCCACGACGTAAACAATTTGAAATCAATTTTCCGATTGAAATTTCTGGTTCTTTATTTCAACCGCTTCACAAACAATAATTGAGTAGAAACGCCGCCCCGTAGAAAGGATTTTTCAATCCAGTGATTCGATCTTGATTGAAGTACATGCTCATAAGTCACGGATTTATTTAGTTGACGGGTTTTGGTTTTGCAGTGTGCAAACTTAACTCTTCCATCAACATTATCATCATCATCATCAACAACAATCCGAATACTGTCCCGTTGCGCGATTTGGGTCTCCCCGCAGAATGAGAGGTGTTAGGCTATAACCACCGCGCTGGCTCAATGCCACATGCGGTATTAAAGACTCCACACGCTGTCGAGAATATCTCTCAGATATGTAGGTTTCCTCACGATGTTTTCCTTCACTCTTTTAAATAAGTGATAATTAATTATTAATACGCACATAATTTAGAATAGTAACAGATGATAGACAGGTATGCCTTGAATCCGAACTGGAAATCTGAGAGTTTAGTTGCATCTTTATAGCACTAGGCTATCACCGGCTCTTTCCGCGACTGTTTAATTATGAGGTTATATAGTGAAAATTCGGAAAACTGCATTACGCCTTCTCTTCAAAAATACCGCAATGCCTTAAGGCTAAGGTGTATAATAAGTGTGTAGTGCCAGTGATGACCTTTGGATCTGAAACATGGTCACTGCCTATGGGCCTCATAAGAAAGCTCAAGATCACGCAGCGAGCAATGGAAAGAGCTATGCTCGGAATTTCCCTGCGGGACAGGATCTGCAATTAGATAATTTGCAAGAGAACTAGAGTCCCCAGGATAGCTCAAAGGATTTCAGAACTGAAGTAGTACTGAAGTTGGGGTCTTAAAATGCTGGAGTGGCGACCTTGAACTGGAAAGTTTAATGCGGACAGACTCCCGACTAGATGGACTCATGCCTTTGTGAAGGTCGCGGGTAATCGGTGGATGCAGGTGGCTTACAGCCGCTCACTGTGGCCATCATTAGAGGAGGCCTATGTCTAGCTGTTGACGTCTGTGGGCTGATAAGATGATGATGATCGTGAAAATTTGAAATACATTAAGCCATTAATAGCTACTAAATTCATATATGTCCAATTTAATTACAGTGTTACTAAATATAATAATAATTATTGCGTTGTAGTGATTGACATTGATCCTTGTGAAAGCGGTTGTGTTCCAAGTACTGACGCAAACACTAAGTCTTCGATAGAGAAAACAATCACTATTACAGTCCCATCTTATTACAGACGACTTACTACGCCCGCAGTTATGACAATTTTGTAACGCTGTTACAGCGATAAAATTAACCTAACTGTAACAATATCAGTGCAATATTTACTGTAAATATTGTAAACGTGCATTGATCCGCTCTTAAACCAACACCTGATGTGTTAGATCAAATATGTTACAAAATTCATGCACTGAACGGTGAACATAATGAAGGCGTCACGCACGCTAAACATCGCTCGACAGCTATGAACCCGTGTAAGGCCAGCAGGTTGTATCGCCATATATATTATCATCAGTTTGACGAATATCAGGGTTCATTATTATGTAACACGATTCTGTAATAGGCAAAAGCTGCAGCTCCGTGATACACATTGGCCACAGTAATGCCAACCAGCATGACAGCTGTAAGCATTCTATATCAACATGATTGATACACGTGCCTATAACTCAGATGAAAGTTGGGTTTTGCGTGGCTGAAGCTGCCATTCGAGCGAGTCACGCTTCCCGCTTCTATACTCGGGTACGGAATCAAATGGCTTACTATCTGCTAGTATACTAAGTATTGACGTAATAGCTACCAATGAAGTTACACTTGTTAGAAGTTCGCATTCGCACCAGATGTGGGTTATGTGCGAACTATATGTAGATATATGTATCACGGGCAAAACTAAACGTATCGCCACACACTCGGTCAAATGCGCGTTAAAATCAGCTGCAAATCGAAAATCGCATCAAAAAATTTCTTATGATGCATTTGGCTCGAAACTGGGCTACATTCATATGGGCAAGTAAGACGTGAACAGGCTATTGACTTAGAAAATGACGGGTCTTCGGAAAACATTAGAGTAAAAGAAACAAATGTTTTTGACGAAAAAAACGCTCAAGAAGGCCACAAGGCAGCAACAAACAAATGTGGATCAAAAATAAAGAATAATATAAGAAACAATGTCTTATACAAACATTTTTTCTTGCGTGCTTCTGCGCCTGCAATCTGTCCTAATGTACAATATTATTATTATTGAATATATTATTGAATATATGTTTACAGCTCTGTTCTGAAATCACACACTCGAAGCATAGATTTTATGAAATCCTCGTAACTTTCGCGGGTACAGCGTAAATCAATTTGGGTAGCTCGGGGTTCTAAACTCGATTCCCGCCTGAGGTGACATATCCCGCTCTTTCGGAAACCTCGGTTATACACCTATCGACACCGACGCAAATTTGATAATGCCGAGCAAGAAATATTTTTCCCAAAATTTATATAATATTGAAGCAATTTATTTGGTTTGTAGAGCGTGAATTCAAGTTTTACGTTGTAGCCATTTGCATATTTAATAAGTCATGGATTTATCAAAAGAGAGGTCTAATGGATTCGTGATGCACCTTCCAACCGGGAAAACGTCTATTCAGTTCCGGCCGAGCACAAATGGATTTTAATATTTGCAAATTTGTATTCTTAGTGGTTCGAAAGACACGTTAGTATTGGATTCCAGTCTATCTAATGACACGAGTCGCATCACGAGGGTTACAGGAATCTCATCAGATGGTAGGTGGTTATTTCCAACTCTGACCTTGATCGGGATAATATTATGGTAAAGAAGATTTAATCAAACGTTTGATTGCACAAATTCGTAAAGTACACAATAAATTAGTTCAGTTCGAGAAATAGGGGCCTAAAACAAACTACCAGGCCGTCCCCAGGGTACGTACAAATCTATTGTACCAGCGATCACTAACTCAAGGAGTTTAATAAAAGGAAACAAGTCATGTGTAGCACTGGCTCATGTGATACAAAGACTTGAATAGCTTTTCAAGTTAAATGAATCGTGGGCTCCTAATACAGTATATCTAATATCGACATGCGTGACAAGCATTAAGGCTGATTTTATAAAGGGGCGGTGAAGATGAGGCCGCGAGGTGTTCGAAGGTGTTCAGATATTTATTACTGCAATATAAAATGTACACAAGTGTAGGACGACCTTGATTAGACATAGACAGACCCAACTTCAGGGTGATGAGGTTGCTGCGATGGATCAGTGCCGTTATGCTGACAGATAAGTGGGTTAAAGTTGTCTCTATATGGTGGTCTTCGTGACATGACTGCCTCACACTCATAAAAGTACTGGCTGAATGTCCTTAGCCAAGATCAAGCTAAGTCGAGACAGTAGAGTAGGATGTATGGTGGGTTTTCATAACACAAGCGGAGATTTAATTACGCCAGGTAGAAGAAGAAATAATAATTATGAACGTAAACTTTATAAACTATGTATTAACGAGGTTTAAAACGAAAAATACTGGAAATATATCTAAAAGACAGGATCAGAAAAGACAAGATCTAAGAACTAACAAAACTGAAAACCTAGGCTCAAGTCATAGTTGAGAGAAATGGCAATGTGTTTATCACATTTGCTACAGGACTGACTATACACGCGGGTAACGGATGTTCGAGTGGATGAGGTGACGATGAGATGAGAGGGATCAAACATGGGAGAACCTACATGGAATGAAATGATGATCTAGTCAATGTAACCGGAATATAAAAAGCCAAGATTGGGCGCTGTAGTGCAGACCTGATACTCAACATTGAGTGGCAACAGGTTGAAAAAGGAAAATAATAATAATAATATTCTGAACACTTTTGACACACATTGATTTAGTCCCAAACTAAGATTCACTGTGTCTAGTGTACTAAACAACGATATAAATACTTACATAGATAAATACTCTACATAAATAGATACCTCTATGATCCGGATATAAACCTTTGTGCTCATCACACAGTTTGTCCCTACCAGGATTCGAACCCGGGATTTATTGGCACAGAACGCAGGGTCACTACCGACTGTCCAGTCAGTCGTCAAGAAATATGTAGAAGGTAGCATACTATATGAAATCCGTGGCTTCCCTCTCCAAGTTTCTCATGTTTATTAATTTTTTTCTCTTTAATTTTTTGTTTTTTTTTTTTCTCTTTAATTTAGTTATTAAGTTATACATATACGTTACGTATACGTATACGTTATTTCAAAAAGAAGATTATTGTTTAACGCAGCGGGTATGCACTGAGATTTCCATCGATAGCCAGTAGCTCGTAACTAATAGGTAGGAGGGAGATCCCCCTATTAGTGGGTGGCTTCGCCACCTGATTTAGTTCGCGATGACGACGTGTACCTTAATTTATATACTTAAGACTTATAGAGTACGGGACACTCCCTGAACGGATATTTATAAATATCGGAAGTGACAGATGGGTGTTGTTATCTCAGTGAAGCGAAATACAGTCTCTTAATTTGTATTGACGTTCAGGGTAGGTGATGCTATTTTTTGTAGAGATGTTTTTTTAGGATTCTGTACTTTTCTATATGTTAACAGATGGGTACTTTTTTCTTAGAAATGGCTTCAAGTTCAAATTTTAAATCAAGTTGAATGAATCTTTGTTCAATCTAAGCTTCGGATCCCAGCCGTATAATAAAGAGTACTGAATTTTTATTCTGTTCTAAACTTTAAAAATTCTATATCCTAATTATACGCAATATGACGACGCAAAACGTGTTATGATGCAAAAAGTAGGAAAGGTTAAACGAAACACCTTATAAATGCAGAAAATTTCTAAAGTTTGAGCTGAAAAAAAGTCGTTTTAACAACAATAGTAAAAAGTCACTGTATGGAGCGGTAAGTCATTTTGACAACGTCGATCAAGCTATGTTACACAATCTGAACATTGTTTGCTATACGAACTCACTATTTTTGCAGTTTTACACGAAAAACTTCTGACTGTTCTCTGAAACAAGTTGGCAAACAATATTCGAAGGCATAACAGTGGAAATGAGCACGCCGAGCCAGAAGTTAGTAACTTTGCGAACCGTCAGTCGCGATGGTCGGGAATGAATATGCACCGCTTCAAATACACGTCTCAGTTTATGTGCAAGAGATTGAGTTTTGAAATACTAAAAGTTTTGACACTGATACGATAAATACGAAGTTGCGTTTGTCTGGCTGTTTATCCTTTATGTCTCAACCAGATTGTATTAAAATGTGACAGGACGGTTGATCTGGCAGATGGGCGGAGTGTATAGATCATATCATAAAGTTATTGCCAGCGAAGCGTTTCGTTGTAGCTATTCTTCTTCTTGTTCATTACGTTATTAATCATGACCTATAGCCAGAGTCCGTCTTACTATTAAACTACTTCAGTTCGGTCAATCTTCAACAACGCCAATGGTTTCCGTACCTCGGCTTCCGACATTCAACTAACAATGTGTAGGGCGACTTCGTGTTCGTGCCCAGTATCTTTCTGTTCCATCAGCAAAGAAACTGATTTCACTTCGAAATATAGTCTGATATCAGCTATGGTACTATGAAACTTATTAGTACCTGGAAAATAGTGAATGTATTCAGGCTAACGTAACACGTGTCTTACCTTTTAATACATAGTTAACTAATTTACATTTGCTGTGTAGCATCACCATAATAATAGTGTTATTCCATCTTTTGCGTGGATATTCTAGGGATAATGATTAGGAACACCGTGATTTAACAAAGTATTATCTATTTTTATCTAAAAAACGCTGATAAGTGATGTAAAAACATCTTATTTGAAATTTTGGTGTCTAAACAAATACACAACTACAACACTAGACGACATTTGGTTTCATACAGACATATTAGTACCGATTTTGTTGTACAGAACTAAACTAAATTTGGTCTCTCCCTATCTTTTTCTAATATCAAGCGCCAAAACGAGATAGCTACAATTTTGGTGCTGTCAGTTTCGTTTAGGAACGTCAAAATTAAAAGATTTAGCGGCGAGTTCGGAACACACGGACTAAAGATACGCTAAAACGCAACATTTTCTTGAACCGTTTGACAGAAATATAGGTCGGTACTCGCTATAAATGTTTGCTATCTCGTTTTGGCGTTTGATATTAGAAAAAGACAGGGCAGGATCAAATTTAGTTTAGTTCTGTACAACAGAATCGGCACCATTGCCTGTAATAAGTAGACCCTGACATCAATCTGGACAATACTACGGTATTAACAGGTTTATGATGTATGATGATATGAACTTATTTGCAGTAAACATTATCAGGCTTCGAATATCTAAACAAACCCCTGCAAAATATATTTAAATGCTAATCAAATTATTGAGCTTTTCCACCGACCTTTTTCTTAATTTAACGATCCAACGTCCTATGTAAACTCACATAATCTAAGAAAGTAGATTCGATCTCAAGGGAGTCTCCTAGTGTGTGTGCTCGGAAACAGAATTACGCAAGCGTGTAAATTAAAATTCTCAACAAAGTTGTTCCACACAGTAAGCTTCAATTAGTTGCCCTGTAGTCACTTAGTCGATCAGTTTTTATAATTAATACCATAATATTTGTCATCAGTATCATCATCCGCCTGTTGAAGACCATTGCTGGACATAGGCCTCTACGAAATTTACTATTATTTAATAAAAAAATACTAACTCGGAGCTTGGCAGAATGACTTTGTACCTTCGCCTTTTCCTGCGAGACAGATGAGTCATCATATTTCGCAGGTGTTTTGACAATACACAATTGTAACCGTTAAATTTTACATACTAAGACGATGGTTTGGAAATTTATGTATCAATTACAAATACTACCTACAGGCAGTTTAAATGTACGATAATGTGAATTGTTGCAAAAGAACTCGAGATTGTCGTCTCATACATAAATGTGGATCGCGTTTGTTACGAGATCGAGATACTCGTAAAGGGGTGGAGATTGCGTAATAAATGCGATGTGATATCGTCCTGGCGCACGATACGCGACGGCCGATTGTTCAAACGGTCCCACGTTGAACACTTTTGCTACATAGTTTTCAAAAATTATACGTTCGGGGCGTATTCCGAAAACAATGTAGGCACTTTTCTCAATGGTGCAATTTTATCATCGTCGCGCTTCTTTTTATTTTTGTATATTCTTTGACATCCTTGTTACTTTGGTGAAATTAGATTTGCTAACATCTGAAAATTTTGCTGCTAAATAAAAATGATATCAATTGATTTAGTGGTTGTTTACTGTAGTGTATTACCGACTAACTGAATCGAATTGCGCGCTCTAATCTAACGCTGACTGCACGAAACAACGTGACTGTTTGGGTAGTGTACGACTTATGTAACAGCTCTCATTAAAAATAGCACTGGACGTTCTTCATCTAAAGAAAATTCAGTTGTAAGTGGAACGGAATATCCTCCTCCTGTAGTCGTATCCTCACTGCTGGGGGTCATTACTTTATGAACTAATCAGTTGAGTATTAAAACTCATTTATTACCCATCGCAACGTCTAGTCGATCGGCAAATCCATAATCTCGGAAACCAGCCGTGCTTGAGCAATCATCGGTTCAGTGAAGTGCTTGACTTACTTGGACTCGATCAAAACAAAATATGATATTATAGTAATATCATAATATGATATTTCCGATAATTAGAATTGAGTTTCGTTCGACATTTTAACATTTTTGTTTTTTTTTTATTCGAAGGAACTTGTTAAGAGTATTCAGATCGTTGCCAATAAGCTGAAATTAATTGGTTTCTTGTTTCAACATTACAGTTTTATATTAAAAATGATGATTGGGCACATAAAATAAAAAAAAAACATTTTAATATTTTCTTTATTTTTCAATGGCGTCTACTGACTTCGTCTTATGGTCAACAAAGAATATGACGTAATAAATAAGCATTTTATTTCTGTCCTGCCTCTCACCCATATTCCTTCCCTTTAATTTCTATTTATAATTTTTATCATTACTTTGTTATGTGTCCGTCCACAATTCTTATCTAAATCACATTTTTTGTTTGACTTTTGAACGTCCTGCCTCTTAATGAATTGATCTTTTTCCAGCAATCCAGTGTTTTTTTAATTAATTTAATTTTTAATTCATGAAAATCACCCGTTTTGCCAACAATTTCCGCTTCCGGTACTCGTCACGATCGCAGTAGCAGCTGGTGTTATAAAACCAGAAATTATCGGTATTTATCTTCGGCAACTTATTTATACGTTTCCTATCATTACTTGATTTGCTTGTTTGTTATTATGAAACAGTCGAAATTCTATAAATGGGAATTCGCCACCCGTGCCATTATGTAACAGATATACGTTCCGTATCTGTTAAAGGATTGCATCCATTGGCTGGTGGAATGGAGCGTTCTACGACATACATTTTCGTGAATACCATGTGATTAGGAGGCGATCTGTTTTGTAACATTGCGACCAAGATGTAATAAGGCTTGCACAGATCATATTTCAAAATAATCAATACAGAATTTACTTACGCAACGTCGTGTTACTGGGTAGCATACTACCTGGCTTGTGCCGTATTATTTAAGGTGTCAAATAATTGTAAGCACGATTAATTAATAATTCTAGAGATAATATTGACGTACGTCGTCCGATAGTTTTCATTTCGTGAGTTTGTTAACACAGGCCCACTCCTCGCTATAGCGATGATTTATCGTAGTTTTCACCCTTATCGAGCTCTTTGGAAGTCCGAGTAAATACTTGATAAATCGCAAGATAATGCTGCTGACAATTTTCCCGATGTATCTCTCTGATGGCTCGCTGGACGAGATGGAATGAATTTAATATTATGCCATACAGATATAGCATAGTTAGTGTAATGCCGGTTGAACGTCGAATTGAATGAGGTCAGTTATCGCCAGCCTGAGCAAAACCACAGCTAGATAATGCATACACCATCAACGTCATGATACAATCTTTCGGTGTAGACACCATTCTCGATGGTGTAGCTTAAACAGTATTAAATTGGTAATAGTTGGTCGGCCGATACAGGTATCTAGTTGGATGATAAAGTTTGATATCGGATACAGCATCGTTAACTTATGAATTAGTTCCACGGCCTGCTGCAGGACAGCACTTGTCTAACATGGAGGTTTTTGTAGCCAAGATACGATTGCTTTCTAATATGACTATGATTTTAGAATTTATGTAATTTTGTTTTATTCGATGAATTGGCTACAATATAGCAGTGACTATATATCATATTTAAAATTTACTTAATTACAAACGCGTAAATTTGGGTTTGTTACAGAGCCATGGAACTTATTATATTGGATTTGAAAAGTATCGATAAAGTGCCGTACAGGGTACTACATTCCATAACTCGTCTTACCGATGTAGAAATCAAATTTGTTACGGTTAAGTGGAATTGAGTGGAGTTCAGTCGTATGATTGGTAAAATAAATCCAAAATTAAGCACAAAATGGGTCCCAGGAGAGAAACACTTTCACCAGGATAAAACCTAAGAAAAGATCGATGAATTGTAGCCAGGAGTTGCCAGAATCAGCAAAAGATAGCATAGTAGTAGTAAGATAGCATAGTACAAGGAAGAAATACTGAAAGAGACTGTTAAGCCCTCTAAGACACGATACGTAACTAAGAAGGAATTAAATACCATGACGTATTGGATAAAAAATGTGAGAACTTGTTTAGCTAAAAACTATGTGAATTTGAACGAAACTATGACTTGTATGCATCTATATAAATAACAACCTATGATTGCCCTCACCAAGAATTGTACTATATATCTTCAAATAGATTGCCCAGGCCAGTGTTTCACATATTACATACTCTGTAACCGTATCGGGTTTTGCATAATGACCTAGCCGAACTTACAGGAAGGCGTGGTCCCCAAAACCGGTTTTATTGTCAAGCGGGTGAGGGTGTGTAGGGACGAAGCAGATGCTAATACGCCCAAAGTTGTCCAGCTGCTCCGGAGTACAGGCTGCGTGTTGTTAAGTGCAAATGTGTTTAATATTAGCACTAATGGATTTAACATCTATCCAATGTTTACGTATTCATGCATTCGCCTTTTGTAATACATTTTGGAAAAGACTAATTTCAGAGAAACGGGGTGAAAATAAGAAATAAAATACAAAAAAATACAATAAATAAAATACAATAAATAAAATACATTTTTTTTAAAAAGCGCATACGAGATCAATTATCACTTAATGATAAGAATTAAACTATCAGCGTTGCCCGTGAGCATCTGTAACACTAGAAAAGACACTATAGTGCTGTTTCTAAATAAAGAAGAAATAGACTGTCTTGAAGTTGTCGTGCAGCATGCATCAGTTGCACAAACTCGACAATCAATCAATATCTTTACATATTTTATTAATTTTAAATAAAAATCCATATATCTATTGGCTACTTTTTTTTTTTCATATTAGTATATTGTTCTCAATTTGAATGATACTTAAACTATTATTTTAAAAGGCTGTTTTAAAAGTTCATACTGCGTACTACATATTTGATTTGCTGCCGGTGATAAAGATTATTAGTCTCGTGTGAACGATAATATGAACAATTTGGCTGAAAGCAGGCGCGTCCGGTACGTGAGACCCATTAATTTTGGCAGTTAAGTGTGTGAAACGCTCGAGAAGCAGAAGGCAGCAGTAGACGTTGAAATATCGACTCTATGTTGGGGGAAATGCCGTTTCAGCATCACTGTGAAATTGTTAATTTTATTACGTTTTATGCTGTTATCATATATCTATACTATTATAAAATTGTTAAATGTCAAATTTTCAATAATCAAAGATGTTTTAAAACAAACTACTCAGATCAACTAATTAAGAGCTTCTGAAACCAAATGCGTGGATGTTTGTTTGTTCGGGCTTCACGCAAAAACCAGGGAAAAGATTTTGGTAAAATTTGGTAAAGTTAGTCTTAAAGGTACTATTCCGACTTAAATAATGCAGCACGTTTCATCAAAAGTCGCGGCTCTGCTCGCGTAAATGTCGATTTTCCGTTACATGAGAAATCCCGACAATCATAGATTTATATAAAAAGCCATGAATCTCTTTTACTTGACCTCTCGTATTTTAACTGCGGTTACTAAAACAGGGATCAAGTTGTATCTTCAATTCTACTGGACCGATTTTGATGAAATATGCTGTATTATTTAAGTCGGAATAGTGCCTTTAAGAATATAATAATTTAACTAATATATATCCGCTGGTTTTTGCCTGAAGACCGAACAAACAAACAAACAAAACTTATGTACACAGTAATCAGAAAAAAGCCAATAATCCTAATTACACAAATAAAATATCCACACCACTTTCGCACGATAAGTTGCCTGAAACGCTAGCAATATTGCCATATTGGATGGCTGTATAGTAATCGGTTGATCAAAAAAAATACCAGCATTCTGGCCACCAGATGTCTCACCATCCCTCCATCAGACGTTTGGGAAAATCTTGAATCATCCGGTCCTAATTGAACTAAAGTAGTCGGACCTTCGTCCACCTGAATAAATTCGTTATTATTTTAAAAAATCATCATCATCATCACAGTCGAGCTTTCTGGAGTTTTACTGTTTGTTTAATTCTCTTGATAAAGAATAGTATTGACTCGAGCCCATATTATGAACACAATTATTGATTAAAAATTGCCCATATTTTGACCAAACACAAACCCCATGTGTCCGTATACAAGTTCGTATTTGATCAAAGCGTACCACCACGTGAGCGTACGTACAGTGGAGTACCACTCATACCAATGTTCGTAATATGGGCTCCAGTTAATGTAATTCTTTATGAAAATAATTGTATTATCACGAGTTCTTTATAGACATAATATTTGTGTATGAAGTCCACAGAGTCGTGAGATCAGCTAGGTATATTTCAGCATATTTCTATATCTATTTAGGGTTTCTGGTTGCAAATACTGACATATTTCATAAAAAAAAAATAGTTTTATTGCTTTGTTTTACAAATTATCAACTTACGTTCTGAACCGCATAGTATCTTGTTATATCTTTTGTGAATTTGTGTCTGAGACCACTGCTTCATATTAATCAATTACAAAATGTAAATTATGTGTTCGGACTGAAGTGTTGAAAGCATTTAGAAAACTTCTATCGTCGAGTGTTCTCCAAGAAGCGGTTGTCACTTTTAAATCGTGATTGAAGGGAGGTGCGCCGACAGCTCGTTTGCCAGGCTGCAGCCTCAAGTCGTGACGACCGGCATAAATCGTCCCCACGCGCTACTCACGAAGTTGGTTCGCCGATCCAGCTGAGCATTGTTTCGGCTTGAAGATCAATTCTTCGTTCGTTTTTTCTTTTCAGTAAGAATACTTTTTGCACTGAAATTTGTGTTTATCAAGAACAAGCTAAGCTTTCTTTTCAGTCCAAAAACTATTCCGACCTAAGAAAGGTTCTACGTTCTCGGTGGTATGACGTCATCGCCGTAAGATAATCTCTAATAGGATCATTGTTATTCAAGCACCAGCCGAGACCCACCGTTATACGTCTTTTCAGAAACACAGAGCTGAGGTCATACCACTATCAACTACGACTCTTATTGTCTCTAATATTATAAAATTGTTAAATGCCAAATTTTGTAAATCAAAGATATTTGAAAAATACTATTCAGATCGACTAATTAAGGACTAAAACCTAATTTGTCGATGTTTGTCCGAGCTTTCGTACGCAAAAACCGGCGGGTAGATTTTGATCAAACTGTTACAGTCTAAAGCCTTAGTTCCCAAAGTGGTCCAGATGGTCCCCCAGGGGTCCATGGGAGACTCGACGGGGGTCTACGTTGGCGTATGCAAATTTCCTAACTATGGAAAGATCTTATAATCTTTACATTTTTTGTCGAGTTTTGGGAATATGGTAGAAATGTAGGGTCCACCGGAACCAGCTAAATTTTGAAAGTGGTCTATGAGAAAAAAAAGTCTGGGAACCTCTGGTCTAAAGTCTAGTAAAGGTACTATTTCGACTTAAATACTGTGGTATGTTTTACCAAAATTATTCCTCTAGAACTAAAGATACAGCTTGAACCCTGTTTTAATAGCCGCTGTTAAGGTACGGGAGTTCAAGTAAAGGTGGTTCTAAGGATTTTTATATAAATTTATGATTATTTCGGGACTTCCTATGTAGCGGAAAACGGACATTCACGCGGGCGGAGCCGCGGGCAAAAGCTAGTGTTATATTTTTTTAGCGTTGATCAGATTAACAATAATGAATGAGAATTAACTTTAGGCGATGAATCCGTACCGTCGGGCATGTAAAACTCAATAATTAAGTCGCGGTAGATTACCGCAAAATTACAAATTTCAACATCAATTGATATAAGCGTCAACCAAACACGAATGTCTGCATAGTGCATCCACAAACTTATATCGCCGACATACAGCGATATGAAATGTTTTATTACATCTCCAAGGTTCAAACGATAAAGATTTAAATCAGACAGTTAAGAGATAACGTCCTGGCTTTAGTTTGATTGTAATAATCGGGGTACTGCCAGTCCGCGTTGAGATTGTCTTATTCAAACTGTAGCCTGTTAAAACACTTCACTATTCGCGCACCTATTTGGTATTGTCTCGGTGTACAATGGATAGATACAGGGGTATCCATTGTAGTTGATTACATTACCATCTCTAAATGAACACGTTACGTACTTACAATTGTGACTACCCGTACGAATAATTTATGGCCTCACCCAAATGTGTGTGGACGAAGACGCCTGGCCGCTATCAAATAACATTATTACTTAGGCAAAAAGGAAATAGGTCTATAGTTTCATCATTATCATTATCAGCCACTGCTAAATATAGGCCTCCGCCTTAAAATGAGGGATTTTCCATAACCTCTACGCTTAGCAGGCGTCTTGGAAATCGCAGTAGATTTGGATTGAAAAACAGGATAACGCTGCTGCCGTTAACCTGGTACGTCCCGTAGCTGTTCGTCCCGTAGCTGTTCGTCCCGTAGCTGTTCGTCCCGTAGCTGTCGCATCCGCGGGAAGATATGGAGTGACGCTATTATTATGCCGGCGCCACACAGCTAGACGTTTTACACAATATGTTTGATGCTGATTATTGCCGAGTACAGTTATACGTATGGTATAAGTCGTCTTCATGACTGGAATTACGGCTTTCTCTGGGCCTTGGACCGGTCCTCCAATTGATCCTATTCGTAGCTTTTGTCTTCCAGTTGGTGCCTCGCATTGTCCTTGTGTCTATATTAACTTCGCTCGACCGCTTGGGATTGGGATTTCCCCGGTTCCTCAGGCCTTTGATCATATAACAGGATGTCGGTATGGTCAGCGTGAACGAGGGTAAATATTAAATTGCTATACATGCAGTGATACCATAAATTATCTCTAGAAACCGGTATACTTCATCGCTTGACTATAAAAGATAAAAAATATTTACTAAACGGTATATAAATCAGAAATAGAGGTAAATGTCGACGTATTTAAAGTTACAGTTAACTTCAGTGACGTCGCAGGTAGTTTCTAAGTAGATCAAACTAGTGATACCTAAGTAGTCGTCTAAGTACTTAACAACTGTTGAACGGAGTGGGTCTCAACTGTTAAACGTAAAATATACGCTCCACTAAATCATTGCGGCCATAACTCGGTGAGATGAAGGCTCCCCGTGAACCGGGGCCGCTTTCTGCTGACTCGCTGTCGGCTCTCGGCTTTGTGAGCGAGACTGAACCAAGTTTGTTTCAATTAGGGCGCGTGAATCGGCGTTTCGTCTCCACATTCTTCTTTCTTCAGAAATCTGTAACTTTAGGAATTCTTACCTTAGACTTTGCTCTAAATACTTTAACTTTTATAGAAATGAACTTTGTGAATTAAATTATCATATTTTGCAATAACCTTCTGTTAATATTTATACTGTATTCGTTAATACGCTGTTCCCATGGCAACGTACTTGTTGATTATCCATAAAAAGCGTTGCGGATCCTATCTCACAGAGAAATTCCGAGCTATGATATAATACATAGCTCTTTCCATTGTTCGCTGCCTGATCTTGAGTTTTCTTATGAGGCCCATAATCTCTAATATCTCAGATCCATAGGTCATTACTGGCAATACGCACTGACTGAATACTTTATATATAATATAAGGGACAAAAATCAAATTGTTCTGGGGAGCAGTTTAAGGTTTGAAATTGCAGAAAAATGGACATAACCGTGAAAATGGAAACGGCTCTAGAATCAAGAAAAATAAAAGCATTCATTGGCAAAGCGTTTATTTATTTGATTCGACGTTGTTTTATGTGGTTATATGCCGCTTAGGTCTATTGATCTTGTATAGATCAATCAATTGATTGATTGAGTTGTCATGGTCATTGTAGACTCATGAGAGTAAACGCATTCGTAAAAGCGGACAATTTTAAGTAGGATGGCATACATCACTCATTTACGACCAAAATGTCGCTTGTGCTCTATTAACTTTCAACCGTCGATTATAATTATATACAAACAATATCGTCATTATTATTTACAAAGCATAATCACAATCACTCCCTTGCTGTTGTTTAAAGTGTGTAAACGATCTTGAACTTAGAGTCCCTAAAGGTACCTATTTACTTTAAATTAAACGTTCAAATTGTACCAAAACTATCCGGTTTAGTGTGTTCTTAGCTGTTGTTGCCAATCACACTGAGATCGCACCTTTGTCTGCCCCCAGACTAACTCCAACAACTTTGAAGTTGTTTGCTGTAGCCTGCCGAGCTCTAATTGCATTGCTTTCAATTAGCACCGCTAAATTGGCTTGAGACTGCAGCTGTATCTCCCTATAATTGTCCGTATCCTGGCAGATATTACACATGTTCGTAGCATTTGTGACAATGAATAAAATATAATTGATAAAATTTATTTTCCTTTGCCATTTTAATTAAAATCAAGTGGGCCCTACCACGGCTGCTTGTGTTATATAGGATATATATTAGAATATTAAACTGGATAATAATCCTATCCGATTTTTATAACACTTTTCAATGATATTTATAACACTGATAACTAAAAAAATATATTAAATAATATAAATGGTATTTACCTAATAAAGTCTTATGTTGAGCAGAAAACTTACACCATTATGATCATAATTAATATCAGGAATGAACCGCGCTTTTGCGTTTAATTACTCCTCGAGGTTCTATATTTGAGTCTAATTTATCAACGATTAATCTGACATGAACGGATTCTGGTGATGAGTCAATAAAAGCTCGATTCAACAAAGCTGCAGCAAGTGTAATTGTTACGCATGATAAATGGCGCTGGTTTTTGTTGGAGCCATACGAACGAGAAAGTTACCCCAAAATCAGTTCAGTATGAAGACAGTTAACTGTGTGCCTACTATACGGCATATTATGAAGTTTCATTTATAACTAGTGGAAACTCGCGGCACCGCCCGCATTAAGTTTGTGTTGGTGTACTAAAGATTATGACGATGCTTCAATAACTTATATCAGTACTTGGTACTCTACCTCCAGCCAAATTCAAAACAATCAGTCCAGGCGTACGTTTTCATGTATACGAGTATATCAGTACGAAGTGTGGATTGGTGTGTGTGTGTGTGTGTGTGCTCGAACTTGTGATGGATAACGTAATTTATAAAGTTAATATGTTAACTCCCAACAACTCGCTGCGTTATTGTGAAGTTACTTTAATATTAATATTTGTTGACAGTGATAACGTTATCACTCGTATTATAGACACAGTCATTGTGAGTACGAGTCTAGCATGTTACTGCTAGATGAGTTCTCTCGTCAATGTGGTTTATTTATATTATTAGAGAAACGCTCGGTAAATTTTAATAAAATAACAAACAACCTTGGGTAAACCATGGTTCAGAGCAAAATAACGAAGAGCACATACACTCCGCGACAAAAGTATAGACCACCCCCCTAATTTCGTAATATTCAATGTTAAATTGTAGA
>WUAW01020069.1:4042-19196 GCA_017165845.1 Thaumetopoea pityocampa | reverse complement strand
TCTTAATTAATATTAGTTGATGTTCACAAGTTGTAGTCGAGAGTCGAGAGTTCAGTCGGTGTCTAAGAGTCTTCCTAGCATACATACAACGCCCCCATTTTTTTCTGGGTTTCTTACCGCCCCCCTTTAGGCCTGCAGCGCCCACAAGGGGGCGTTATCGCCCACTTTGGGAAAGGATGCGTTAGAGTATGCACGGGAACCGTTTCTGACTAGCTGTTAAGTGTTTACAAGTGTTTTCTTTAATGAATTTCTAAACACAACGACCGAAAAAATCATTATTCGGTATAAATTCAGTCATAACTATTTTTATTCTTAGGATTGATTTTTTTTTATTTTTAGATTTATCTTAAATAACCTTTAGGTTATTCTCTACACATATTAGATGTTTTGCCAGATTACATGGAAAACTGTGGAGATTATTTAGAAAATTAACGTAACGTGAGCATCGAACAGTCAGCTCTTAATCACATACACAATATTATTAATGAGGTAGGTAACAGTCCCCCCCCCCCACACTCACCCGCTGCAGTACTGCGCGGGGGGCGGTCCGGCCGGTGTCGTTGACCCGTCGGTAAGGGCTCGCGGTGGTCGGGTCGGGCCGGGGTCCCGCTGGCACGGTCCCAGTGTTAGTACCGGGCCGAGCCCACTTCGGCCGCGCGCCGGTTTCCTTCACCTGATCAGGTTCGTATTCAGGTCGACCGCTTGTCCACTCACACCACGCATTGCAGTCTTCCGCTCCCTTTAACCAGTGCTAAAGGAGTGCTCATTTTCAGGCTCGTTAAATAACCCCACGGCATTAGATTTACACGAGGAGGAGAAATACCTGCGTGTGTATTTTCATTTTACCTTAACATGTCTGAAGGTCGTAAATCTGAAATCATTTCCATCCAGCACAGTTAAGAGGTGGTAAAAGAGAATCGATGCTGTGGTTGGTTTTACGACCGAACGCTTGCGCCGTCAATGTTTATTCAAACGCTCTTCAAGGAACCACGAAATGGGGACTGAAATTTTTTTTAATATTTACATTTTGAGCAGCCAAATCGATAAAGCGGAAAGTTCTGAGCAAAGCCACATCAAAAATTATACATCGAAATGTTCATGATAAAAACCTTCGTTCTTGCAACAACTTACTTCTTTCACGCTCTTCCCATAGTTCCAGTCTTGTCAGTTCTTTATTTCTTGTTTAATCTGTTCTTTTTTGGAATGCTCTCCCCATGTGCTGCTACTCGTGATTCGTTCAAGAAGAAAGTCCGCGAACTCCTTTTGCGTGAATTGGGAAATTTCAAAATATACCATTTTATGATCGCATTTTTCTATAAAGGTAATTAAAACTAGGTCCATTAGGCCATTAAACCTAAATTAGACTGATATTACAGCCCGTATGCGTCTTAACTATTTATATAAAAAAAAGAATTACGATTTCATGTATTTATTTTAATACAAATTGGGGTTTAAAATTTTTTTAAATAAAAGATCTGTACTGTTTCGGAACAGGCGGCACTTTTGATATCTTTTAGTAATTTACAGCCGCGGATACTAGCCCTTTTGGCTCCGTTAAACTACCATTACTAAATGATATTAGTTTATTATGTATTCCATTTTTTATGAGAAATTAGGTAGCAATTATGGCGAAACTACATAGAAAAGAATCCTAACAACAGTTAACTTCTTGTGAATACAATTGTCGATTGAAAATTCTGTCTAAAATATGACGTTTTGAAGAAAACACAAAACTATAGTATATTCAGTGGTCTCTCATATTGTCAAAATTTAACCACGCGGAGGTAGAGCGCGGCCCACGCCCGCTAGCGCGAACTCATAACTCGCAGTGTGCCGCCCGCGCGCCGCGCGTAGTGGTGTGTTCCGCCGGGACGACGCGTGTCCTCCTCCCCACCCCATCATAGATGATGCATAGACATTGAGCATGTCGTCAAGACGCCGCGTGCGCGGTCCACTCTTCGTTTTGAAGCTGTAAAAATTACCCCCTCCCCCGCGCGTATATATAAAAAAATGACCCTGTATTCCCGTTCCTGGTCAGGAAGTGTAATTATAAAACATTACAGGACAGAACATGCTTTTAAGGGTAGTTTTAAATAAAAAAAACATTTGATTACTTAAAACTATCACCAACGTGGTGTACATGATCCGGAGTACTTTTCCTGTTGTTGCCAATGACTCAGGCGAGGCGTAAGATCAGCCGGGCTGGCTCGCTAGATCGGTCGATCGCCTCTGTCTATACACTGGGAAGTGGAGCCGCGGGCAACAGCTAGTTATGAATATTCGTTATTTAACACACAACCAGCGACATCGTCTGTCGTAGTGTAGGCTCGACAACACCACTCTAAACATTCTGACACACGCTCAGGCGCGCGACCCGCCGCGCGACGCGCGCGCCCTCTGTTCGGTGATTCAAAACCTCCAACGTGCACGAGTCGCGCGGCGGCTCACCCGTTCAACAGTCCCGACGAGCGATCCGTTCAACATGTCGCATTTTCTTAAGTTTAAAGTAAGATTTGTATGCCACGATGGGGAAATGGGCCGAGGGATTGCCGCGGGGACACTACAACCGCACACCGCTCCATGCCGAGGGGTCATCGCGGGGACACTACAACTGCACACCGCTCCATGCCGAGGGGTCGTCGCGGGGACACTACAACTGCACACCGCTCCATGCCGAAGGGTCGTCGCGGGGACACTACAACTGCACACCACTCCATACCGCCGCCATCGTTTGTATCATTCGGCGGACGCAACGCCCGCCCGCTGCACGCCGCCCGCCCGACGAACAGATCCCACCGCGGGTAGCGCCGGCCTCCACCGAGATCTCGCTCGTTGAGCCGTACCCGAGCTCCATTTAATACTGACTAAGGAACTCTTTCGGCACGCTGTTTAAGAAGTTTGAGTATTATATTCTGGTGATTTAGGTAATAATTGATCGCCTGATCGATCGATCATGCAATACACCACGCCTGCGCGCTGCGCGCCCCACTACTACAGAATTATGTCGGACGTGTCAGACCTTTGTAATATGAACCATCAGGAAATGGTTCATATTACAAGGGTCTGACCCACTACTGGTTACACGACTGTGCAGGTCTGGAGGCGCAGGTGCAGGACACGTCTAAGGACCTGTACTGGTTCTGAGCGGTGGTGCGCCCGCACTGCGCCCGAGACATGCCGCCTGCAGTGCTCGTGCCGGACGGTCGGCGCGTGAGTGTGAGCGGCGCGGCGCCGTGACAAGCGCGCGCCTTTGCCGCGGACCACGACCCCGAGCGAGAGCCGGCGCCGCGCTAGCGCGCTCTTCCGCCGCGACACGCGCGGCGTAGTCGCGCGATTGGTCACGAGCACGCCGCGGGCCGCGCGGCGATGTTCGGCGGGCCGCGCCCCTCCAGCGCCCGGCTTAAGACAATTGAATCGAAGGCAATATTAATTAGGTCAAGATAAAGTTACTTGTGTACGGTGTTCACGTGCGGCCGTGGGCGGCGGCCACCGGGCGCCCCGCGCTCCGCTCCATGGAACCTAACAACTATTGTTCACGTTTTTCAAAATTATTGATTTATTTTTACATAATGATAAAAACCTTCACACGACCGGAAATTAAAAAAGTGTTGCGTGTTGTGTGTGACGTTAGAAGTCATACCTTTTCGGGACAGATGTAATATGTGTATGTTATAAGGTACATGTAGATAATTATTGTCAACATATATATATATATATAATAGATCACTGACTGACTGATTCGCGTGTGCGCGTCGACGGCTAACTTCAGGACTAATCTCATTATGTAAATTATTCGCTGCGCGGTGCGCGCGCGTCGTCAACAACCACTTTCATAATTTTTTAACGCGCCTAAAGAAGTATGGCCCAGACACGTACACGGACAGTCGCCGGACAGAGTTGTTTGTTTTATATGTAAATATGTGGTGTACCGCGTGGACCCGGAGGGCGCGCTGTGCGGCCGGCGGGGCGGGTGCGCGTGCGCGGCGCCGCGATTTAAAAAGCGCGTTCGAACGCATAAACAAGGTGCACAAGTACAGCTAAAGCAATGTATTTCATTATTTTGCCTGGACTCTGCCTGACCAAGTAGATACTGACGAAATTGGACTTTCGCCCGGACGCCTCGTTTGTGGGTGGCCCACGGGTGGGCCCGCGGACGGGCCGCTCGTTTGGTGGTGCGCAACGCGTCACGATGCACACATCGCGCACACGTGCGGAGCCGCGCCGCGAGCGCGCGTCGTGCGCACGCACTCTGCGGAACCACCTCCTATGTGGACACAACCGCGCTCAGCTCACAGACGACCAATGGTTCTGCGGACACACCCAGGGGCGTGTGTACAGATCATGCCCCAGCTCCTCACGCGCACCCTCTTTGACGTTCTAGAAGGATCTCCGGGCCGGGGGCGGGGGGCGTGACGGCGCCCAGCAGTGGGCGTGCGATTGATTTTGAGCAATGTTATTTAGAACTTTGCGTATGAAACTTCGCCTGGAGATCATTCGTTCGCTTGAAGGCCCTGACTGTAGGTAGGAGGTAGATACCTTGAAAATAGGAAAAAGTGCTCGCTTCACACACTCACCAATGAATGTGACGTACTGTAGTATTATTTGTAAGTATTGCTGTGTAAAATTAAACCTTATTTAGTATAATGTAAGTGAGGGAGGCGCGGGCGCGCCCGCCACACGCCGCACGCCGCGCGCCGCATGCAGCACGCAGCACGCCGCACGCCGCGCGCTCTGCCTCGATAAGTTTCGGAGAAACCCGCACACCGGCCACCTTGATGATTTATATGAACACAGGAATTAATAGAGTAAAATTAGTCACCACACTATAGTTAGGGGTGTAGCGCACTGACACGGCGGTTGTGACGGACATAGCAACTGGAGGACGACCCGTGGTCGGCTGCGGTGTCGCGCCCTGACAGGCGCCGGCGCCGCCGCACGCGTACGCCGTTATTAATGAAAGGAAACGGATTATCCCGTGTCAATACCGTGACTCTGGGGAAAGGTTGCCACCTCTTCGTCCTCTCGTCCCGGGAGACCGATCATCAACGATTTAATTTAACTTATATTTTTCATTCGATTGAACAGATTTTAAAATATCTATCTTGGAACTAACAAAATTAAAAAAGACACTCAATTCATTTTTAAATTAACAAGTCTGTAACTTTAACGTGCTCTTTCATCATCATCATCATCATCATTTCAGCCCATAGCTGTCCACTACTGAACATAGGCCGCTCCAATCGAATTCCAGCGCGACCGGTCCATAGCCACCTGCATCCAACGAGACCCAGCGATCCTCACCAGGTCGTCGGTCCATCTCGTAGGTGGCCGTCCCACACTGCGCTTGCTAGTACGTGGTCTCCATTCAAAGACCTTTCTGCCTTACCAGCCATCCGATCTTCGCGCCATGTGGCCTGCCCATTGCCACTTCAGCTTGCTGACGTGCTCCTTGTTCGGGCCGTTTGTCTGTCCACATCTCATCGCTGTACACACGCTCCCCGCCAGCATTTCACTCAGGTATAGACACAAAAAATTAAATATTTTTAAGCATCTCCAACGCCGTCTTCAACTATTGAAAAAAATGTTGCCCACCTCAGATCCACTCCTTCGTCTACAGTAACAATATTGTCTGGAACCTTAAAACGCAGAAATTGTAGCAATTTGTATTTATTAACATCTATTTTCAACTCACTGGCCAAATCTTTTAAGTGCTCCCATGAGATTGGATTTTTTATTAAAAGTATGCTTATTTTATAATACTTGAAATTTTCAGTCATACCAAAGGCAATGAATTTTCTTCTCTGAGCGCTGTCCAAGTAACTGCAGGCACCACACTATGATTCCCCTTCTTTTCTTAAATAAAATAAGCCCTTGAAGCTAACCAGTTAGCGAGCGGACGCTCCACTGCTGGCACCAGAGCGTGCGCGGTGGCCGCGCGACGCGCCGCCCCCCGAGGCTCAGTATTTCTCCGTTGCGCTTTCAACATTTATTAACGTTAGTTACGACAGGCCGACAGGGCCGCCGTCGCGCGCGTCGTCCTCACGCCGACCACTCGCAGTTGCACTCTCGAGCGAGTGCCGACCGGTGTCGCTGGCGATCGACGCCGTCAATAACGATTTGACCTAACCATAGTTGGTCTGACAAATTAGGCCTGAAGACGCAGGCGATTATCATAGACTCCAATTATCTTTAATGACAATATTATGCAGCTGTGTGAATCAGTTAAAGGTCTTGGGTCACACGTTGGTTCCACCTCGACTGGCAGCCTCAAGTGACGAATGTAACCCAAAAATTAATGGTACTGTAAAAGTCTAGGAGATTTTTTATTAATTGTAATTACTGCGAGAGGCGGAAGTCTTTCATTTAATCGCGAAACTTCAGAAGAGGTGGCAATGGAAGGAGACGGGTGTTCAGTGGTAGTAGCGCTTTGGTGCGTCACGCACAGCGACTGTCGCTTGACGCAAGTACCGTAGTGCAAGGGCGTGCGGCGCGGGCCTAGTGCTGTGATTGTAGTTCTCTTGGTGCTTTAGAATTTCTGTTCAAGTCCCGTAGATTAAAAACAACATGGACAGGCTGCACGCGATGACAACGTCACCGCCGTCACAATATTCCCTTGTCAAGGGGGGCGGGGCGCGGCGCGCGGCGTGTCGGGACGCGGTCACACCACGCGAACAGCTTGCTTTTAACTGGGAGTGAATCGATTAAGTGAGCCGTCAACTGGAGCGAAGTGCCGCCGACAAGGATCGGTGCTGAATGAACGCGGACGCTGACGGCGGCGCACACGACGGGGGACTGCTCAGTTCGAGGTGGTTTCCGGGACGTATAAGGGCGAGCCGGAGGCGCGCCCGCTGCGCGCGCGCGGCGCGGGGCGCGGCGCGCGCGCGTGTGTATTATCGACCTAAATATAAATTCCATTACGTACTGTGATTGTTTCACTCGGCTTGTTTTATTTCTACTCATCACCATTTAAAACCCGTCATCAGAGAGGCGATCCGATACAGATCTCCCTCTTCGAGCGGTCTGGAGAGGTGCGGTGGCGCGTTCACCGAGTGGCCGCACCACACGGACACAGACATGCTCTCGCATGGGGGGGGGGGGGGAGCGGCGCGCAGGCGGCTCACTGCTGGCGGACGTCAAACATCAAACTTAAAATGTATAAAATGAGAATCTTTCAACCGTCGATGATTGATCAATGCGCACCTACTTCTCAGTGCCGGATTGGCTAATGTCATGTAGCAGATGCCAGCCAATGCCACGGGCCCCGCGGCTTGGGCGGCGCCGCGCCTGCGCTCAAAAAACTATAAATGGAACAAATTATAAGCACACACGTGGGCCGCGCACCGCACCGTGCTCGAGTGAGCGCTGGCCGCGCCGACTGTCATTGTACAGGGACGCCGCACGCCGGCGGCGCCGTTACACTTACTCGAGAATTAGCTACTACTGGTGCTAATTCTGCGCTAACAGAACTTAAGTTAGTCTCTCCCCATGGGCGTACCCAGGGTAGGGCTGGGGGGGCAGCTGCCCCCCTGGATTTTGTTTACGTCCCTGCTAACTATCTACTTTTATCAATAAAAGTTAAGAAAAAGAACTTTTTGCCATTTGCAATACTACATACAACTTTTAAAAATAGCTACTGTATAAAGAATTTATATAAAATTTATGTTTATTTGACTAGGTCGTTATAAAAAATCTGATTTGCCCCCCCCCCCCCTGGCCCAGAACCTGGGTACGCCCATGTCTCTCTCTGTATCTAATGTCAAATGCCAAAATCAGATAGCTTTAATTTTGGTGCTGTCAGTTTCATTTGGACACGCCAAATTAAAAGATTTAGACGCGACCTCGGAACACGCGGACCTAAGATACGCAAAACGCAACATTTTTTAAAACCGTTTAACAGAAATGTGGATTAGTACTCGCTATAAATGTTTGCTATCTCGTTTTAGCGTTTGACATTAGAAAAAGATAGGAAGAAACTAATTTTAGTTAAGTTCCGTTACAGCAGAATTAGCACCATTATTTACGAATCGAGCTGCTTGTAAAACCCGACCATGCGGACAGTGGCGTAGCCAGGTGGACAGGGGCCCCGGTGCAGAGAAAAAGAATCGGGCCCTCGGCCTCTTTCAACGCAGCTTGAACTTATGTTGGCCTTCAAACTTATAGATAGGGACAAGAATAGGCTCGAGGATTTCTAATTTCGGGAGCTGGCTGCTCCTCTCTTTTCAAAGCCTAGGTTAGGGGGCCCTCAGAGCTTCGGGGCCCTGGTGCACTGCACCACCTGGCCCTACGGTAGCTACGCCACTGCATGTAGAATAGCTTTGAAATGGTAACTAATAAGAAAATAATCCAACGAATGTTTAATGTATTGTGATAATCCCACGTCAACGGCCACGTCCTGTTCACATTCGCTGCGGGCCCGCGCTCGCTTTACCCGGCGCTGCTGCCTCTGAGGAATTAATTTTAACATCATCATCACATCAGACCTCTACTGCTGGTCATAGGCCTCCTCTAGTGATCGTCACACCGAGCGGCTGTGAGCCACCCGCATACGTCGGTGGCCTGCGACCTTAATTAAGTCATCGGTTCATCTATACGGGAGTCGACCTTCACCACGCTTTTTTTGTGTCTCTCAGGAAATCTCGAGGCAAAGCAATTTCTATTGCTGATAGGGTGACCATGAGCTTTCTTATGAAGCCCATAGTTAGTGGCCACGTCTCGAGTCTGTAGGTCAACCTATTAACGTGTGCTAATTAAATACCCCGGTGTCAAGGCGTTGTGGTATTTTTGATCAACAACACAAAAGCTACAGGTGATACCAGAACTCAAGTCGACGGCGCGGCGGGCACCCCTGAGTAGCTGGGGCTCGACGTGTTCTAACGACGTGTAAGTACCGCCGAAGGGCGGCGGGCGGCGGGCGGCGGGGGCTGAACGCTCTGAGATCTGTGCACATCTGCTCCCGTAGGGACGGGCACAAAAAATGTTTCCTGTAATCGTTCATTACGTGACAGCCACGGGACAAAGAGAGCGGCGGGCGCGCGCGGGCGGGGCGGGGCGCGCCTCCTAGCTTGTATATCTGCACGAGGAGGTGACTGCGCTAGTTCGGGGCACGCAGTACCACTCGACTACTCGACTTAGAACACTGAGAATAAAATGTTGCGCGGAGTCGTTTCCCTTCCTCCCGTCGGACAAGCGATTGAATTAATGAAGGCGCCTCCCCCATAAAATATTGTAACTTGCAACGAACAAATATTCATTGTTTAATTGTCTGCGTATAGGACACAGAGTTCAACAACGAATGGTCACAGCGGACGGCTCCCGCGCGGTTACGGCGCTCAGTACGAATAAATTCATGGTTTTCATGTTTCACCGGCGACTCCGTCCGCGTGAATGTCGGTTTTCCGCAACATGAGAAATCCCGACAGAATCATAGGTTTATATAAAATATCTTAGAACCACTTTTACTTGATCTCTCGTACCTTGACGGTGGCTACTAAAACAAGGATCAGGTTGTATTTTCAATTTTACTGGACCGATTTTGATGAAAGATGGCGCATTATTAAAGTCGGAATAGTACCTTTAAAACTGTAACAGTTTAAATAAAATCTACTCGCTGGTTTTTGCGTGAAGTCCGAACAAACAAATAAAATACAAACAAACATGGATTGGATTTGGTTTCAAAAGCCCTTAATTAGTCGGAGTAGTTTCTTTTTAATATCTTTGAATGTTAAAAATTTGACATTTAACAATTTTATAATAGTATAACTTTTGCTCGTGGCTCCGCCCGCGTGAATGTCGGCTTTCCGCTACATGGGAAATCCCGAAATAATCATGCATTTATATAAACAACCTAAGAACTACTTTTAAATGACCTCTCGTACCTTAACGGCGGCTACTAAAACAGCGATCAAGCTGTATCTTCAATACTACGGGACCGATTTTGATGAAACATGCCGCGGATTTAAGTCGGTGCAGTACCTTCAAGACTGTAACAGTTTGATCAAAATCCCGAACAAACAAACAAACATCGACCGATTCGGTTTCAGAAGCCCTTAATTAATCGATCTGAGTAGATTCTTTAATTTCTTTAATTAAAAAAAAAATTGACATTTAACAATTTTATAATATAATGATATACATCATAGATAGATTTGTTAATTTTGGGATTGAAAATATTAAAATGGACATAATATTAATATGACGTTTTGCACGGGGCGGCGCCTCCGGTCAAATACGAAGACGAGCGTGTCCATAGGCACAATGCGATAATATCACCATGATCACACCAACATCATGATCATACCGACATCATGATCATACCGACATCATGATCATATCGACATCATGATCATACCGACATCATGATCATACCGACATCATGATCATACCGACATCATGATCATACCGACATCATGATCATACCGCCATCATAAAACCGGCCCACAGACGGACCGGTCCACTGCTGCACACAGTCCTCATACATTTGGGCATACATTTATACTACCCCAAATTTACCCGCGACTGAACGGAGATGGTATATGCGTTTGGGCACTACCACTTACCGCTGTCCGGAGGTGCACCCACCAGACCAGACCCCATGCGGGTTTTGTACTACTTCATACCCCAGGCAGGCCCCGCCAGACATAACACTCGTCTGGTTCGAAGAACTTCCCTTGTCCGATACTGCCACTCCTGCCACACTTCGATTATAGCTGCTGATATTCTGACTTCATTCCAACATTTTCAACATCACTATTCATCATTAGTCAACACCTCGCCGTAGAGTCCAAGATATTTCATTTAACCATGAAGAATCCCATTAATCACCGACAAAGCTGCTTAAATCTTTGAGATTTCTGAGATGTCTTTCTGTCTTCTTCTGTCTGTGTTCCGGTGCTGCCGCTCCTGCCACACACCGACTGTTGACATGATCATTAAACGCATCACGGGTCATCATCATCTCGCTATAAGTATATATTAAGTTTATCATAAAAGAGCGGTAGGGGGCTGCCCCTGCCCCCACCGCTACCACTGACGTACACCTAACACCGGTGCATCTCGGACAAGGCTCCAGATGTTTCCAAGTCAGTAAGCACCTGATTATAAGCTGTCATCTGTAAGCTGCGATCCGCTGCAGAGCGCG
This sequence comes from Thaumetopoea pityocampa, assembly GCA_017165845.1. Lineage (NCBI taxonomy): Eukaryota > Metazoa > Arthropoda > Insecta > Lepidoptera > Notodontidae > Thaumetopoea > Thaumetopoea pityocampa. The sequence continues at coordinate 8,059 of WUAW01020069.1, read as the reverse complement.
GGCCGGGTAATAAAAAAAGTAGAAAATAAATGACAATTTAAAATGTTAACAGTCCGACGAGGCGAGCGGTCCTCCGAGATGAAGGACATAATTGGAACAGTTACACGAGGTTGAGCCGTAGTCACAGGGACGGGCCCGGTCCACTTGTAGGACTCCACCGGTGCCTCTCTGTGCCGCGTTCCTCAGAGCGCCTCTTAGGGGGGCGCTGGACACATTCGCCGAGCCAGCGACCTAGCCTGTGACCGCGAGCGTTCGCGGTGGCGGGCTGCGGCGTGCGGCGTGCGGGCGGACTTGTCATAGGGAGGAGCTCGCCGTCCAGTTCAACTTACCGCTGGTACGGGCCACCCCCGGAAGCGGCTCGCGGGAGTGCGTCGGTCATACGGTTACGCTCGCACGGGCGCGTGCGCCGCGCGCGGCCCGCTCGGTGGGCGTGCTTTTGAATGTGCCGTGTTTACGAGAAGTGTTACCGAGCAGGGTAACGCGCCCGCCGTGTCCCCACGGTTTCCGTGAATAAAGCTATTGAATAAATAAGTGGCGTCTGGGGAGCGGCGCTCGGCCCTCTCGCCACTTAATGTGTTTCTAAATCGGAGTGGTGGTGTGCGCGCCGCGCCGCGCCGCTCGTAAACCACACTTAATCAATCGGGGATTGGAGCGCGATTGTGGTCGCGGAGCGGCCGCGTAAACAACGAGCCGCACGGAAATAGCGCCATTAGCGTGTGTAAACACGCGCGCCCCCGCGCGGCGCCGCGCGCTCTAATAAACTCGAGCCGTGAAATTTGTCGCGCCGCCTAATTCACGCTAATGGATCGTTAATGGCGACATAAATATTTTATTTAGGATCGGCTGCCGCGGTCCCCAGTTCGACAGCCGCCCGTCACTCGCCCGTACCGCGAGCGCCGGAAGCTTGCCCAGGACACTCCACCGCGCGCGTGCGGCGGGAGGGTGCCGCGCGTGCTCCTAGGAGTACGGATTGTAATTGCGGAGCGCCGTTCGCTGCGCGTCGCGCGTACGCCACGGCGGGGTACCGCGGTGGGGCGCGAGTGCAGCGGATGCCGCGCGCGACCACTGCGAGATCTACGTGCGGCAGGCGGGCGGAAAGACAGAAGTAGGCATCTGGGGACGGACCCGCTGACGGTCGGCGCGCGGAGACGGCGCACGCCGCGAGCCCGATCCTGTTCCGCCACCGGGTCGCCACCGTGGGCTCAGTAACCCGCGGCGTATATAATGATTGCGATCCGAGCCGACCCTGCGATTAAATAACGGTTCCTAAGGCCGACACTACTAAGATCTCACCGGCCCGGCCTGATACTGCTGACCAAGGCGCATCGGTCGACCAGTGCGGCGGCGCTTGCGGCATTAGCCGCTATTCTACCAGCAGACTATGAGGTGACCCTCGCGGGTAGAGTGAATGAGGCGTGTCGGTCCGCGTCCGGGGAGTTGAGTAGACGAAAATGTGAACTCTGAGAAGAGGCGATCCAAGAATGGCAGGTAACATGGGACGCAGAGGCGAAAAAGTGGAAGCTAATTCCTTCTTCCCTGATGTAAGAGTGCGATTAAAGTCCACCTGGGTCGAGCAGGTCATGGCAACTTTGGTAAGAGGTTGCACAATATGACCCTGTGCGACACCAGCGCTTGTGAGTGTGGCTCCGGAGAGGAGGACAGGCATCACGTCCTGTGGCTGTGCCCGCTGTATGATGAGTTTGGAGCGAGACAGGCTGGAGTGCATAGGTGGTGTGCAGGGCTCGGCTCACTACTACGATTTCGTCGGCACACCTTCGCCGGTGTGACGACGAACTGACGAGAAAGTTCGCGCACGACTGGTACGACACTAAGAATAACAAAACAGAGTAGAACACCCGGCGACGCAGGAACTACAGGGACAAAGGTCGAAGAGATGGGCGCGGATGAACATCTACTTCGATAAAGCGAACAGATTATGGCGAATGCAGTGGATGTGCGCTCAGCAATGGATGTCCGTGGGCCGGCGGCGAGGCAAGCCCTGCAGCACAGAGGCTGCGGCTCTCGAGCGCCGCGCTGCTCGTGGAGCGAGCCGAGCGCGGCGCGCGACGTGATTTACTGTTATGGTTGCCGCGGGTATTCGTGCGTTCATTTCCGCGTCAAATCTTATTAGTGTTGTCATAATGGAGCCAGCTAATTAGTGTCGCGGCGCGGGGCGCGGGGCGCGGGGGTCGCCGCCGCTAACGGTTTGTTTGTAGCGCCGCGCGCCGCCCCCGGCGCACTTTTTGTCCCTATGTCGGGTAAAAACACGCCGCGGGTCGTGTGACAGTAGCGCCGCGCCGGTGATGGTGCGCGCCTACCGTCCGGTGATGCGCCGCGCCCCGCCCGCCGAGCGGCCCCAGCGCCCGGCCGCCCGCTCATCGGCTGATTTAATTACAGAGAAAAACCATCACGTACACGTTGGGACTATTAGGGCGCGGGGCGCGCAATATGTGCCGACACCAACGTGACGTAATATTCGTCGTGAAATTCATAAAACAGTTCTGTTAATGCTCATGCTATAAGCACTACCCGCGGCTCGGCCCGCGCGGACGTACACGCTTTACACCGCCACAACGCTTAGTTGTATGTTCTTGGTTTGTTACATGATTCACATCTCCCCAAAAGACCAACTACCAAACATGTTTACACACATTGATACCTCGATAAGTGTGATAACGAATTGTCCAGTGCGTGGTTCACAGAGCGCCCCCGCGCCGCCCCGCGGTCGGGCGCTGTCTGTTGAGGGTGCGTGGCATCATTGTAGTGGTGGTGGGGGGAGGGGGGAGGGGGGGGGGTCGCCACACTTTTTTAAGGCCAAATGTGAAATTCTATCGAAGTTTATTTAATTGAAAATATTGGTAGATAATCAAATCGGTCGAAAAATAAAATATTAACGGTCAGAAGACAGACGTGGATACGTTAACGGGCCTATATCTACCTATTTACGGTTAACCGTACAGTTATTGAGAAAGCGCGTGCACTGTTACATGACGCGAAGCTTACGACAGCTTATTGGGCAGAAGCGGTAAATACTGCGATTTATTTAAAGAATCGTTCAATTACCCGACCTCTCATTAATCAAATATCGAAAGAAATCTGGACTGATAAAACAATAAATCTATCTCATGTGCGAGTATTTGGATGCGAAGCACATATTCTCATACCAAAGTAGAAACGCACTAAACTCGAACCCAAAACACAAATATGTACATTTGTAGGTAACTCGACTGAGTTGAAAGGATACCGACTAGTTGAATTGAAGAATCCAAGGAAAATTATCGATGCCAGTGACGTTGTCATCATCGAAGATAAATTTAGAGTCGAACAACGTCAACAATATTCTAACTTAAATCCTGTCACGCATGAATTAATTCAAATTAATTATCCAGTCTCAGCCACCGTTAGTGAACCGTGCAACCGTCGCGCATACTCGTACTTGAACTTAAAAGCTGGCCAAAAATATTTTTTGTCTTTTAGAGATTTGGATAAAGAAATCTACATGGAACAACCCGAAAATGGTTTGATATTTATTTTAAAGAGAAAATGTGCTTAATAATAACTTCCCTTTTTGGCCAAACAAGCACCAAGCGCCAAGACAAGCAGCAAAACAAGCACCAAGACAGTGGAACGCTAAGGTACGCGAACCTATGTCTCCTTTTCCTCTTAAACAAGCAGATGGTGAACACTGCTGATACCATAAACGAGAAAATAATAAGACACTCGTTGTAGCGATATTTGTAGACAATTTCTTTATTTTCTGCAATGGCGAATTTAAAAATCAATTTGAAAAGCATTTCACCATAGTGGACCTTGGTCTTATTAACGTAATGCTTATGGATACGAATAATGCAAAATGTTTGTGCTATAGTAGTCTCGATGAAATGTATTGAGAAATTGATCAAAAAGTTCGGCATGACTGATGCTATCCCTGTAACAACACCTTTAGAATAATAATAATATAATAATAATAATATTCTGTACACTTTTTCACACACATTGATCTAGTCCCAAATTAGG
>WUAW01020040.1:2639-12690 GCA_017165845.1 Thaumetopoea pityocampa | reverse complement strand
TCACGCCTCTATCCCAGGCGTCGCGGTTCGCCACCCGACACGTCTCATTGCCCACGGAGGCGAAATGTGGGCTGCGGATAGCCACTTTGCTACATCAAACGATCGTAGCAAGTAAGGTAAACGTCAATATTTCAAAAATTAAAGATATTTAAAAACAAACTACTCAGATCGACTAATTAAGGGCTTCTGAAACCAAATCCGTCGATGTTTGTTTGTTTGTTCGGGCTTCGCGCAAAAACTAGCGGGTAGATTTTAATCAAACTATTACAGTCTTAAAGGTACTTTTCCGATTTAAATATTGCGATATATTTCGTCAAAATCGGTCCTATATAATTGAAGATTCATCTTGATCCCTGTTTTAGTAGCCGCCGTTAAGGTACGAGAGGTCAAGTAAAAGTTGTTTAAATTTTTTTTTAATATGATTGTGTCGGGATTTCCCATGTAACGGAAAACCGACATTTACGCAAGCGGAGCCGCGGGCAAAAGCTAGTACATAATGAAGTGCATCTATACAAGCAGATCCTCGTGCCTGTGTGGACTTACGGTATTCAGTTATGGGGCAGTACCGACCAAACAGAGCAACATAGAGATAATAGAACGACTTCAATATAAATAAAGTACTAAGGGGCATCATAAATCCTCCTTGGTGTATTAGAAATGACGACCTCCATCGAGACTTATAAGTGGAAAATGTTGACAGTGTCTTTAAATAGCATGTTGAAGCTCACGAACAGTCCTCATCATTACGTGAACGTTGAAGCTATCCAGCTTCTCAACACACAAACTTAGTAAGAAGTCTTAAAAATGACTAAACCCTTTGAGTTAGTTTAGTGAACCTCAGTGTAATGTATTGTAATTAGTGCTTACCCATAAAGATCTCATGTACAGTGTCTTCCCCTTAATAGAGACAACAAGAAAAGTGTTAATGGATACGTTCTTAACTAATAGCTTACTTAGAAATTTAAGTTAAAATCAAATTACTTATTAGTCTTTAGGCTAGGTTGTAATTTTTTTTGAGCCAATTTCATAGGTAATTTAAATAATAAAAAAAAATGTTTATATCACAGGGCGTTCGTAACGAAATTGTGTCACAAGCGGCTCTTATCTGATATTTTACTTAGATTTTTTTTTATAGTTTTCTAAAAATGGACTTAAGCTCGTATACTTCAGCTGAACACGACCTTCAAGAACGAAGACACCGACTAACAAGAAGACAGTTTTCTTAACCTGTCAAGTGTCGTACAAAATGACAATGATTTATTTATTGAATATCTTAATTAGAATGTCGAAATGTACACACACCCTATACACCAGAATTGCTGTGTGGCGCCGGCATAATAATAGCGTCACTGTATCTCTTCGTCTGGATGCTGTGAAAACCGTCTAAGGGATGTACCAGGATAATGGTTTTATCATCTTAATCAAAATCTACTGCGATCTCCAAGACGCCTAAGCGTGTAGATATCTAATCCCTCATTTTTAAGGACATGTACAGCAGTGGGCGTTTACGGGCTTATAATGATGATGATACCGAGACAGAATAAGATGGGCGGGTCCATCGGTAGGATATTCACATGGGTACCAAAGCCTCTCTAACGTATCGATGAACCGTAACGCAATTTTTAATCAGTGGAGTCTGATACCTCCCGCAATCCTCCCCCACCACTTGCGACAGAAGGCAACAAAAGTAACATCATCAGCACATCACATGCTCTTTTGCCAAACTTGACTACACGCTACCGAGTCTATAGCCAGAGAAAGATAATGGGCCGATTCTGTTGTACAGAACTAAACTAAATTTGGTCCCTCTTTATTTTTTTCTAATGTCAAACGTCAAAACGTGATAGCAACAATTTATAGCGAGTACCGATCCACGTTTCTGTCAAACGGTTCAAATAAATGTTGCGTTTTTGCGTATCTTTAGTCCGTGTGTTCCAAAATCGCGCCTAAATCTTTTAATTTTGACGTACCTAAACGAAACTGATAGCACCAAAATTGTAGCTATCTCGTTTTGGCGTTTGACACTAGAAAAAATAGGGAGGGACCAAATTTAGTTAAGTTCTGTTATAACAGAGTCGGCACCAATGTCGAATAAATTTTGAGTAGAAAACGTATACCCACGTAATCATGGTAGACACACGTTGGAATATTGCCAGCAGGAAAACTCGTTACTGTCATATTCATTTTGTGGCATAATTTATTTTTCATTGCAGATTTTTTAACGCATGTATTAACCCGGTGGCTGCTATTTTTAATACGCCTATTCTATATTTACTATTTAAACTGCTTAATATTATTCTACTATGCAATTGTGAAAGTTTACGACGATGTTTGGATGTTTGTTACGCAATTACGCTAAAACTATTTAACTGATTTTGCTGAAATTTCAAACATTGGATCATTATGATCCGAAATATAAAAGTCATAATATATGGATGAGTTAGTCTATGCGTCACTTAATGCCCGCCAAAAGCTATTCCTTCATAATTAAATCGCTCATTAAATGATTTTAAACACACATCAATTTCTGTCAAAATGCAATATGTATGTTTACATAAAACAAATTGTGTTCTATACCTTGTAAAAACGAATTGACATATATAAATTGGAATTAATTTTAGAGGTTACAAGAGTGCAAGAGCTGTGACGACAACGATTTCCTAATTCAGCACTGAGAAAGGGTTAGGAGGGAGATTTTCTTTTAGTTAAAGTGGCATGGAAAGAATCATAGTAATAAAAATATCATCTTTAGTCATATTCGTCCCAACTATAGGAGCACGGACCTCCCCTGATCAGGAGGGGGATTAGGCCGTAGTCTACCGCGCTGGCCTAGTGCGGGTTGGTAGACTTTACACACCCATGCGGGCATGCAGGTTTCCTCACGAAGTTTTCTTTCTCTGGTGTGTACATTTAGTGTCTACAATTTAGACCCTTATTTCCCAAAGTGGTCCAGGTGGACCCCCAGGGGTCCACAGGAGACTCGACGGGAATCTACGTTGGCGTACACAAATTTCCATAGTTAGATCAATTTTCACATTTTTGTCGAGTTTTGGAAATATGGTAGAAATGTAGCTGCAGAGGGTCCACCGGAACCAGCTAAATTTTAAAAGTGGTCTATGAGAAAAAAAATGTCTGGGAACCTCTGATTTAGATCGTACATGAATTTGGAATAACCCAGCACGAGACCGAGATCGAACTGACGACCTTCTTGGTCGCTGTACTTAAAAAATATAATTATGCACAATAATAAATATACTCTGCTGTTCAAAAAATAACCATTTTGGTTTAATATTATCAGGTAAGCAGTGGTTCGCGAATTGCTATACCCCATCTTTCGAACTCAGAAGTACGACATGAGGAAAGAACTTAAATTCTTATATGAATTTTATTTGTCAAGCGTGGTCTTTCCCAGCTGAAGCATAGGTAATTATCAACGGATAGTATGATAGGTAATTATCAAATCCTATTACGCAGCAAGACCTGATAGACGCTTCACATTCCGCCATCCAGGTGGCCACTTTCTGGGCTGCAACACTTTAGTGCCCAACAATTTGTAATCGATACGCAAAGAAGAAGATTCTATTTATGCGCTCAGTCGTATTTTGGACATAATATTAATTAATGGATCTCGGTCGGTGACTGAATAACATTAGTTGTCTATGGATCGAGAGGAATCGGCACAAGATTGGCGGGAAGATATAGAATAGGGAATATAGATAGTCAAACGATCAGTTTAGTATACAGCAAGTTGAAATTTTTCTCCAAACGAAATCAGGGTGCTACAATCGAGGCGAACCTCAACATTGTGGCGAATCTCCCCTCTAATGGGTAGGCCTAAGGTCATTAATGAACTACATTTGACAGATTAATGAAATTTAACAATCTACTTTGACGACTGGTGCAGTGGCATTTACTCTGCATTCTAGTTCGAATTCTCTGACAGTGAGAAACTGTGTGTGATGAACACAAATGTTTGTGTCCGAGTCATGGACGTATTTATCTATTTATACATACATACATACCCTCACACCGGTATCCAATAAGGGTAGGCAGAGACCACAGTTTGCTACATACTACGATCCTGACACACCTCTCTCGCCTCATCCACATCCATACATCTCATACACTTTCGTCGATTAAGGGTGCTACGAACTTGGCCTTTTGGAACAAGTTGTCATATATTTATGTATGTATTTATCTGTATAAGTATGTATATCGTCATCTAGTACCGAAGATACAGGGAATCCTAGTTTGGGACTAGATCACTGTGCGTGTTAAAGTATTCAGAATATTATTATTATTATTTACGAGTGCTCCCGTGTGCTAGAAAGTCTAGTTAGATACTCTTAAACATCGGTTTTATAAAGTTATTTTTAAACGTTCACACTTTTTCTATTAGTTTCTGGCAACATGCCTATATGGTTCAATGCATTTAGTGATGTAATAATTTATTATTGTGACTTTGTGTGGTAATATATTTTATTTTGTTTGTAGCTTAGCGACTCGTATCAGTACGATTACTTCTTTTTTGCGAAGTTCAACGGATTGCTACGACAAATTAATACCTAAAAACATTATAAGAGAAGAAATCTTAGTAAATATTCAATCCGATCCGCGGATTTTGTATCAAAATATTAATAGGTAGGTAGATAGTGCGATAAAGGATGAAAATTCCCAAAAAAATCGTTCTAAATAAAAGTCACTCAGCATTCATTGAAACTTATTACCAACACATCAGCACAGAAAATAAGTTTCGAAGCATAGCGAATAAATTATTGCAAACACCGTTGCAAAAAGGTGGTAATTTACGTAAATCTAATTATTATATATTCAATATATAAAAGTGTTTTTTATATTCAATATATAAAATTATTTATTGAATATAAAAAACACGGATAAGCATCGACAGCTTAGTGGTGTTATTAAACATTAGCTTTTGCCCGCGGCCCCGCCAGCGTGTATGTCGGTTTACCACAACACGGAAAATCCCGACACAGAGATTTATATAAAAACCCATAACCACTTTTACTTGACCTCTCGTACCTAAGCATCTATCTATCTATAAACTTCTATGATTCTATATATGATTCTATATATCTATAAATATCTATGATTTTTTGAAAATTTGACATTTAACAATGTTATAATTAACATTGTTAAATGTCAAATTTTCAAAAAATCATAGATATTTAAAAACAAATTAGTCAGATCGACTAATTAAGGGCATCTGAAACCAACTGTGTCGATCTTTGTTCGTGTTTCACGCAAAAACCAACGGATAGGTTTTAATTAAACTATTACAGTTTTAAAGGTACTATTCCGGCTTAATTAATGTGGTATGTTTCATCAAAATGGGTCCAGTAGAATTGAAGATACAGCTTGATCCCTGTTTTACTAGCCGCCGTTAAGGTACGAGAGCTCAAGTAAAAGTGGTCTTAAGCTTTTTATATAAATCTATGATAATTTTAGAATTTCCCGTGCAACGGAAAACCGACATTCACGCGGGTGGGGCCGCGGACAAAAGCTAGTATTTATACAAAGCTTACGATGTGTGTATGAAAGATGATTTCAATGTTGAACGCTAAATTGCTCCACATTAAACAAACTTCATTATCATACTCATTGTTAGAGCTACAGAGAAGGACATAGTTTTCTTCTCAAAAAAAAGACTGTTCCTAAAGGATAGAAAAAATCGTTTTAGATGGTCATCCGACATCAAAGCGAGCGAAGTCGCAGGTAAAAGCTAGTCCCATAATAAATAACCCGTGAGACTTTTCACATTAAATATGTCAATTTACGAAGTTTTCTATTTATATTACATATGATATTATTAATTTTAAACAGTTGATCGTTATTAATACTTTTGATGCCAAATGTGTGATTTAGTTAGATTTACATTAGGAGGTTCGTGGGTTCGATCCCGGTCCTATAGCAAGGGGTTATTTCAAACTCATGTACGGTATTATACTGTAGGCAACAATGCACTCAATGGAGAAGGAAAATTTCGTGAGGAAACCTGCATGTTTGCATGGTGTGTAAAGTGTACCAACTACTACTAGGTCAACGTGGCAGAATTATCCCTCCTAATTAGGGGAGGTCCGTGTTCCTGTAGTTGGGACGAATATGAACTGGAGATATGTAATTTAGGTTAGATTCATTTTTAATTTCTGCCTCCACACACTACTTTTACCAAAGATATACTAACTATTATAGGTACAAGTAAACTTTAGACTGTTATCATATAATTTTGATATCATTGATCCATTAGACGTCTTGGCAAAGGCATGGCTAGGTAATAGGTATTTCTAGAATATTGTGCAATAGCAAATGACTGTAAATTAGAAATTTATTTGCGAAGTAATTAGAGAAATGGCCGTGGATAATGTTTGTAAACGTAACAATTAAACAGATAATTGTAACTGATCAATTCACAAGGATATTCCATATTATGTATTAGAACTTAATAGATTTTTAATAGAACACCAGTATCTCATTTAGTGTTGTCAATTTTTTTTACGAAAATAACGTTTATTTATCTCATATGAGTATAAAAAGAAGATTTCGCAGTCCTTTATTAAAAATAATGTTTTTTGGATATTCTAAAATATAAAATACTAGCTTTTGCTCGCGTCTCCACCCGCGTGAATGTCGAATCATAGATTTATATAAAAAGTCTAAGAACAACTTTTACTTGACCTCTCGTACCAACGCGGCAGCTATTAAAACAGGGATCAAGCTGTATCTTCAATTCTACTGGATCGATTTTGATGAAACATACCGCATTAATTAAGCCGGAATAGTACCTTTAAAACTGTAATAGTTTAATTAAAACCTATCCGTTGGTTTTTGCGTGAAGCTCGAACAAACAAACAAACAAACATGGACGGATTCGGTTTCAGATGCCCTTAATTAGTCGATCTGAGTAGTTTGTTTTTTAATATCTTTAATTTTTAAAGATTTGACTTTTAACAATTTTATAATAGTATAGACAGATATTAAAGCAAAATAAGATGAAAAATGTATTATAAAGTATAGTTAGCAACGCCAGTCTCATCTGGCATTGTAGATATACTGGAAGGGTGACGATTTCTCATCGAATGAAAGTATGAGTCTTGTTTTATAAAAAGGGAAATTGGTACTCATTATTGTACATACAATAAACAAGAAGTGGGCGATTTTATCGCAACATAAGATCTAATAAACAAATAACCAGTCTTCGGATGAACCGGATTAGAATTACAACGAAAATTAAAATTAGGATTTCAAACAGAATAGAGAAAATCCTACAGCAAGGATCGTTCGGGCTGTACCAACACCTCTGCGCATACGTTGAAAAGGATAGGCCCTTACTACCCCAACCCCCCTTCGCAATCTCCTTCCAAAACATGACTTTCATAGAGTGAAGCTACGGCCCCCACACCATATCCTCTACTGACATAGCCATCACACATCGGATCAGACACTTCTTTCAAGAGACTTCTCCGTGCCAGCAGTAGCATCTGTCTGATTTGGTCCAGTCGACGAGAATTCCACACTCGGGTGCCCATGCAGGGCAACTCTCGAGCGTACGTTGGGCGGAAACCCAATCTCTAACGTAATGGTAACAAATCATCGTTACCTCGTGTTGAAGATAAGGCCTTGTATCCAGCATTCGACTTCAACAGGTTGATAATAATGATTTGAGTCATAAGTTTCAAAGGTATTATTGCCTTTGAAACTTATGAAATCGTACATTAATCCGGCCTACAGATCATAAATACTTACGTTCATTAATGAGTGAAAAGCCTCGTCTATGATTTTGATATCTTCCAATACCATCCGTTGGACGCAGTCGTATCTGTACTCCTCGATGGCAATCACACCGTCACAGTTTATGTCTATCATCTTGAAGTTAGTCTCTATGAAGGCCTTCATGGCCTGAGGGAAGTCTTCATACCGCCGGCCCACACAGCTGTTCTTAACAGCCTGCTTAAACTCGTCCACTGTTATCATTCCATCCTGTAAAAACTCGTAATTGAGAACGCACTGTTGAAATTCGAAAAAATTTAAAAATAAGCAGGAAGCGTGTGCGTTGCTTTGCGTGTTGTGTCAATAGAAAATTAATTAATAGAGAATTTGCTTTTTAGTGTATTATAAATAAAATAAATAAAAAGTAACAAAAAAGGTAACAAAATAGCTAAAATAGACACAGATAATTATTGAATTATCGTAATTATCATAAAAGTGCATACTTTCATATTCTGAACGTAAACAATCTAAAGTAAACCCAACCTTTAAAAAGCAGTCACGTGATGTAACGTCATTGCATGATTTTTATAGAGATTCTATTCTATGTTGTAATTTACGTAATTGTCGACAGTTTATTTACGGAATGACGTCACTAAACGCTGATTGATGTTTGGAGTTGCGCTGTGTTTTACATGATTTGTAATGAACATATTTTTTATGAGAATAATATTATTTTTGAATAAATTTTGCAACAAAGAACTATCTCAATAACTTTAATGCAAATTCCCTACTGAAATCTAAATAAATGCTACAGTGTATTAGTGTTAAAACAGTGTAAAAGAGTATAGTTTTAATTTCTCTATTTGGTTATCTACTGGAAAATTTAGTAGATTATAACTACCGAGCACTAGCAGGCCACAGATAACGAAATAAATAATGAAAACCTGATTTTGTATAATATCAACGATGCAGATCTAAATAGTCTCATCTGATAGTGTGCATGTTAAATTATTGTCTCATAGTCCTTTTAAGAGACTCGTGATCGAGGTAATCTGAAAATTGGTGTAATAATTTTTGAAAATTCGCCATGTTTATCAGTTTACATGTGAATTTTCGTATAGCGGGAGAACTTGCGACAGACGATAACGCTGCAAAAAGAAAAACAAGTGCAAAGTGCAACGGGCTTAAATATCTCAAAATGATAATCACTCTGTGGTACATACATTATATTCCATTGAACTTATAAAGCTCAACTGTTTTAACTATTAATGGTGTGGTATTGTACATTGAACCCTGTCTAGTTAGTATTATTTAGTTTATGGCCTAACTTTAAATACTGAAGAGAGACAACTGATCTTAATGTTCGGAAAAAAATACAGTTGATTTTTGTCTTAACCTGCATTTTTTTAACCCACATAAATCCTAGCCCTTCAGCTGTCATGGAGGTTTGGAGGTATTCTTAGAATTATCACATGCGTTATATTACGCAAACTCTCTTCGAAAGCTATTATTTTTTTTATTAAGAATTAATTTTTTAAGGACAACAAAGTAACCTAAGCACCAATGCATGTCGGCACTGTCAAAATATAATTTCTACAGGTTGTCATTATTTTGAAAAATCTTAAAGAGTGATTATCATTCCAAGCTATCACGAACCCAGAAGATTTAGCTGCTACAGAACAGCATTATTGCGTTGACCGAAGCGTCGCTCGTAGTAATATGGGGGGATAACCGACATAGTCTGGCACCTTGTCGAAGTCGGCCAGCTGTGCGATCTCCTCCCACAAGCTGAACATTATGTGCTGGTACTTCTGCAGCCGTGTGGCGCTGCAGTCGCCCTTGCCTTCCAGCACACACGTGCGCAGGGCGAGGCACTGGAAGTCGTGTGCGTCTAAGTACCCGTTGTTGTCGATGTCTAAAACAATAAGATTACATCGTCATCTCTCAGAAGTCAAGAATTTGTCACAATTTCCATGACGTTTGCCATGTGTCCTGAAGATCGCAGTATGTTCTAACTGCATAACAAAATAACACTGCTGTTCATTATCTCGGTACATCCCTAATCTAGTTCTCGCAGGATCCACAGGGAGACATGGAGTGACGATATTATTATGCCGGCGCCACAAAACAAGTGTGTGCATATACGTAGTGTTGCCATAAATATTGTTAAAAGGAAAATATATATTTTTTTCTATTGCATTAAATATTTATTACTGTATTGTGCGTTAGTTTATATATTAATATAATCATCATTTCATCATCATTTCAGCCCATAGCTGTCCATTGCTGAACATAGGCCTCTCCAATCGAATTCCAGCGCGAC
>WUAW01020029.1:437-10497 GCA_017165845.1 Thaumetopoea pityocampa | reverse complement strand
CTCCTCCTTAAAAAGGAGGGATTTACTATAATCTCCACGCTTGAGAGCATTGAGTCTTGGAGATCGCAGAATCGCTTGATTGAATGATATGATAATGTTGCTGCCCGTTATTCTGGAACACTCCTCAGCTGACTTTCACAGCATCCACGAGATGGAGTGACGCTATTATCATGCCGGCGCCACGCAGCACAACAATACAAACTTTCATATTTATATAATATTAGTGAAATTCAGAACTATGATGAATATGGCATATACATACTCGCATGTATAATAGATTTATGATATCTGTATTACACAGAGTTTTACTGGCTTGAAGTTGAGATACCTTTACCAACTCTTCGGTTTATATTCTAGACCAGAGGTCCTCAAACTTTTTTGTCTTGTTGACCACTTGTAATGATTTTCACTCTTGGGTAGATCCCTAAAGCGTACTTAATATAACATTTTTGTAAATTGTGTTTTTATCAGTTGGACCCCTTGCAGGTCATCATCGACCCCTGGGGGTCTATATAGACCACTTAAGGTATCAATGGTCTAGACCCTTAGTTCCCAAAGTGATCCAGGTTGACCCCAGGGGTCCACGGGAGACTCGACGGAGGTCTACGTTGGCGTACACAAATTTCTATAGTTAGATCTAATTTTTACAGTTTTTGTCGAGTTTTGGGAATATGGTAGAAATGTAGCTGCCGGGGATCCACCGGAAACAGCTAAATTTTGAAAGTAGTCTATGAGAAAAAAAAGTCTGGGAACCTCTGGTCTAGACCATTGATGCCCATACCATTGATAACTATATCAACTTTAAGGGGTCGGAGATAACTTCACTAAAGTTAGAATTTTAAATCTTTCAAAGTGATTAGCACTATGCCAGTTGTTAAAAACACTTGCAAAAATTCATCATTAACTAAGCAAAGGTCTAGCCAAAATCGAAAAACATTTGAAGTAGTATACGAGATAAAAATGTTTGGGAGACCTCTGATCTAGATTTATTAACTTGTGAATTTATAATTATAATTTTGATCGTGTTCTGTTGTACATGCAATATATATAAATAAACTGACTAATGGTGGATATCTTGTTAAATAGTATTGACAGGAAGGTATGACATTGGGTGTAGCATCACTGTAGAATTAAGTGTAATATCTATATTTTCTAGAGCTTAATACGAGTATGTTTATCTGAAGGTGCGCAATGCACTTTCAAATAATCTAGACATACCTAAAGTTACAAGTAACCATAATTATCATTCTAGCTGGAGAACCAATAAATAATATATCTTATGTTATGGAATCCAATATGCAAGGCGACGACCTGTCAATAGTTCAAGAGTTCATAGATGAAGCAGCAAGGCTCACGTTAGAAAATGAGAACGTTAAAAATCTTTTGAATAACAATAATGAACAATTTGACGTCGTAATAGCTGATCTTTGCGAATCTGAGGTTTGGTCTGGGTAAGTAGTGGTTGTCGCTATTTATTCCGAACCAAAACAAGTGATTTTTACTGAACGAAATTGAATGTAGTTCAAGTCCAGATTCACCAAACGTCGTACTTACCTCACGGTTTCTAATAAAAAAGGTGTATTGTCAGAGATAAGTATTGCTGCCTATGTAAGACCGAGACGAGACTTACCCAGTCTTAGTAATTCCCAGGCTTGGTATTTCCCGGTCTTGGTATTTCCCAGTCTTCGTATTTCCCAATCTTGGTATTTCCCAGTCTTGGTATGGCACCAATAAATCAGGTTTTATCATTAGTATTGTCCTTGCATATGCAGTGTTGTGGTTATTACAAGTCTTTTTTTTTTTTAAGAAACCCTTAATTAGTCGATCTGAGTAGTTTGTTTTTAAATATCTATGATTTTTGAAATTTTGACATTTAACAATCTTATAATAGTATAGATATTTATACATAATATTTCAGGTTGTCGGTGCTGTACGACTGTCCAATGATATGGGCTTACTCAATGGGTGCCCACTGGCACGTGCTACGACTGATCGATGGACCCACCAATCCCGCCTACGACCCTGACTATTTATCACTAAACTTAGCTCCGTTCACTTTTACGCAGAGAGTGGAGGAACTGATCATGAGAATGAAGATCGCTTTTAATAGACGGTAAGAACTTACAGATCAGCTCGGAGACCTTTTTGTGTACAATCAGCAGATAAATAATTTAACTAATACTTTTTTGTAATTTTATTATTTTTTATAGGTAAGTACTTACAATATTAATACAAAATACTAAATGTAATTTAATATGCATAACTATTAAAGCTACCTATAAGCGACTGATGAAAGAGTACACCACTACAAATGAAAAACGTCTCCAAGCTGATTTATCTGAATGCCCATTTATTTTCAGATTATAATTATAGATCTCCCGTACTTGGATGTGTTTTTTTTAGTCATATACAATTTAATGATGTGACCAACCTCATTCATCAGCATCAACCCCATTCCCATCAAGCTGTAACTTCAATTCTAAAGAACCGATTTTTATAAAACGTGCCGCAGTATTTAAGTATGAATAGTACATTTAGACTGTAATAGTTTCACCAAAATCTACTCGCTGGTTTTTGTGTGAAAGCTGAATAAACAAACAAAGAAACAAACATCGACGGATTTGATTTCAGAAGCCCTTAATTAGTCGATCTGAGTAGTTTGTTTTTAAATATCTTTGATTTTTGAAAATTTGACATTTAACAATTTTATAATAGTATAGATATATAATTACAATTCACATTAACTTTAATGATTTACACACAGCGAATTGCAGTTACACAAATGGCGTTCAAACAACAATTAGCGGGGTAGCTTAACAATTAGGATGATGATGATGATTTATTATATAAATTGCACAATCTATACTAACCATAAAAAACATGATTGAGAATGCATTCAAACGTAAAACAGCGCCATCTCAGTTTAATATATAAAAATATATAGTTTCATTGTTATGCAAATTATACGAGTAAACAACGCTTAACCACCAAAAATTTCAATTGAATTAATAATAACAATAATATTCTGGACACTCACACAAATTGATCTGATCAAACTAGGATTCCCTGTATCAACTATTTCTTGCGTTATCGTTAGACAACGATTTCGATCCAATGTTTCTTGATACCTTGAACGTCATAGATGCCTCCCTTCTGTATTGTGATCATCTAGAGCTCGTCTTAAAGAGCTTGCCCAGTAAGCTCCTAGTGCTTACAGTGGCACCAGTTAATGTTCGACACTTGTGCTGATCTCTGGGTTAAGTGACGTTTACAACGACGTTCTTCTTCTTCTCAGTCGGTGTCTTCATCCTTGAAGGTCGTATCCAGCTGAATTTCTATGACTGCACGATCCACTATTACCCTCTGTATACTCCTGTCCGTGGCAATCTTTATAGCTTCAGGTATTGGCAGTCCAGTGGTGTCTTTAGTAGATCTGACCCCTCAACCTAACCCATTAGCTTCTCCAGGTTGTCCCCAGTCCAAACAACGTTGTAAATACTTATATATTTAAATCATCCACGACTTGGATACAAACATTTGTACTCATCACATAAAGTTTGTCCCTACCAGGATTCAAACCCGAGACTCATTGGCACAGAAAGCAGGGTCACTGCCACTGCACCAATCAGTCGTTGAATTATGTCTTTATTTTTATTTTTCGCAGATTTATAAGGGAGTCAAAAGATGAAATATTTTATAAGAAATATTTTGAGCCACTAATGAGGAACCGAAGTAGACCCCTGCCAAATTATCAAGATGTCCTCTACAATGCATCTTTTATATTTGGTAACGAGCACATCGCATTAAGAAACCAACCGAGCACACCGCAAAACTTCAAAAACATCGGTGGAATTCATATTGAAGTTCCCGTAAAACCTCTACCAAAGGTAATGATAATTAATACCTTTCCTTTCTTTATTTTTTACGTTAGAATAGAAATTTTTTGCGACTGACTTATCAGACTATTTAGAAGACGATTTGTATTTACTCGTATAAGATGCGCTATAATTAAAAATTCTCGAATGGCTACTAAAGTTTTATTTGACTGCACGGATGGCGCAGTGGTTAAAGCGTCCGTTGCGCTGTCGAGTGTTGTGTGTTCGATCCCCACACGGGACAACAACTTTGTGTAATCCACAAATTGTTGTTCTGCCTCTGGGTGTTCTGTGTTTGCGTTATTTAAATGTTTACAAAATTCCCGTCAGTCCCCGCGATACAAGAATAAATCCTAATGCGGGAGTTGTCTTTTTTGAAAAATTTAAAAATTAAAACAAAACTTCTGTAGTAGCTTTTTTCCGCGGCTCCGCCCGCCTGAATTTCGGTTTTTCGTTTCATGAGAAATTCTAACAAATCATATATTTATATAAAAAAGCCTTTTTACCTTAACGGTGGCTACTAAAACATGGATCAAGCTGTATCTTCAGTTCTAATAGACCGATTTTGACGAAACATGCCGCAGTATTTAAGTTAGAATAATACCTTTAAGACTGTAATAGTTTGATCAGAATTTATCCGCTGGTTTTTGCGTGAAGTGCGAACAAACAAATAAACAAACAAACAAACATCGATGAATTTAGTTTCAGAAGCCCTTAATTAGTCAGTGTGAGTAGTTTATTTTTAAATATCTTTGATTTTTGAAAATTTGACTTTTAACAATTTTATAATAGTATAGATAGATATCATCAATCTATCTACTATTCCGCAACAGAACACGGAACCCCTCTCAGAATAAGAGGGGTTAGACTAAAGTTCCCTACGCGGGCCTAGTGTGGGTTGAGAGACTTCTTCAGGCATGCAGGTTTCCTCACGATGTACCATTCGCCGTTTGAAACGAATAATAATTAATTATTAAATTATTGATACACATGAATGATGATAGCCGGCTGGTTGGGTAGACTTGTTTTGCCCTTGCTTTTCATGGAAACACAATGAGTAACTTTAATATTTTTGTATCTTGTAAAATGGCGGCGTCGTGGTTTGCCACCCGACATATCTCGTTTCCCACAGGGGTGAAAAATGAGATATAGATACGAACTTTGCTTATAGCAAGTGGAAAGAAGTGGTTTCTGCCTATCACGGGTCTTCGGTAGTATAGTGGTGTCGCCTTTCACGGTGGAGACCGGTTCCATTCCTCACCGGAAAGCCAGCGAAAAGGCGTGATTGTACTCGAATGTACGTATATGTATGTATGTATGACTTCGAAAAGTCAGAGGTGCATGCCTTAGATTCGAACTCGAAGTCTGAAACTTGGCACATGTGGTCACACCACTAGGCTGTCATTTCACATTTGTTCACACATTAATTCAAAAGGGGTGTTGTTGCCATTATTGAAAAACGACTCAATTAAAATTTTGCTCCATGCCAACGGTGTTATGCGTTTGGGGTATGATAGGCATTTTCTGCGGGACTCAGAACGTGTGTTCCTCCCGTCTTTATCAGGTCGATAGGAATTCCGTCATCACTTGGTGCCTTGTTGTTATTGAGTTGCTTGTCAGTCACACGAATCTTGCGCAAGATAACATCCAGGATCTCTTCATTATAATGTCGAATTAACTTTATGGTCTTAGGCTAAATTAGCAAAGCTTTATTGTTCTGTTCATAAGGTTTAATCTATGATGGATTCATTTTTTTTTTAATTTTTTTTTTAAGCTAACGCCACACTATTTCTTTCTAGGATCTACAGGAGTTGATGGATAATTCCAAAAAAGGAGTAATATATTTCAGTATGGGATCATTTTGGAAAAGCCAATTTCTACCAAAGATACTTATCACAGGTCTTTTAAAATTATTTGGAGAACTGGAACAGACAGTCATTTGGAAATTCGAGGACAATCTCGGCAATGTACCAAAAAACGTGCATATAATGAATTGGGCACCGCAACCGAGTATACTTGGTAATGTTGACTCATTTTTAATTGTGATTTAATTTTGTTCAAGTCGGTTAGTCTTTTCGTCACAAATTTTAGGAGTCCTCTTCTGCCCCCCTCCCCCCCCCCTCTCCCGCTATTTCTGAAGATCTACGTTGAGTTTCCAAAAATTAAACTTTATCTGGAGCAAGTAGATATATTTTCAATAGAATTTCAGTCTATTTCCTGGTAATGCAAAACCTCTTTAATCTTTTTAATCGAAAAGGCAGATACATACATATATATCTCTGCATGTGGACTCAACAGAATGATGAATCAGAAAAAATGGCTATAGCCTATAACGCTGTATACTAATAAATTTAGACCAGGCTGCGTATTGAATACCATAATAAATTGGTTTGGGTTTTATGCATTCAAATTTCTCTGATTCTCTCTAGCTCATTAAACCCATAATGCTCTTTTTCACTCATTAATATTTTAAAGTCAAGCCAAATTAAAAAATAATTTGAAAGACATGGAAACAGCTATAAATATTAATTCCCCTTTTAAAACTACTTCTGGATTGTAAAGCGACTACACTTGAGAAGATCTGGAAATAAACTTATCGAGTTTGTCATGTTTAGTTTATTCTCGGTCAACAATTTTGGAAGATAATCGTGAGCATCTCATGATGATGATGAAATTCTTGGTATGATCCCGGAGTCCTTTTCTTGAGTCAATATAGCTCACCAAGAAGTTTTTAGTCACTAGGAAACTTAAACACCTTATACAGGATACGATAGTCATATGCAAGATTTTCTTTGTGACGTAAAAATAAAAATTTGTTAAGACTTTTATTTTTTGTTCCCAGCTCATCCGAACTGCTTACTCTTCATAACGCACGGAGGTCTCCTATCTTCAATAGAGACTATACATTTCGGCGTGCCCACTATTGGGATCCCAATATACTTTGACCAGTTCATTAACATGAACAAAGCTGTTGCCAGTGGGTATGCTCTTCAAGTTAGCCTAAACTATAATTTAACTGATAACTTGAAGACTGCCATCGGGACAATGCTGAGTGATGACAGGTAAAAATTAATATATTTCAAGGAAATTTTCAAACTTGACCTCTCCATAATCGGCAGTTTTATTGAATTGTCACTTCTTAGCAGTATTGAGTAATCTGAACTAACGGCAGACTTAGCATCGGGAAAAAGTAAAAATGCCTCCGGGACTAGGTTGTATCAGCTCAAAACTAGGGATCGCAAAAAATAGACCAAGAGACCTTCCGGAGAGACTAAAATTCTAAAACAGGTGACGATTTTAGTACCTACAACTTATCGTAAGTAATAAGACTGAAACATTCAGAAACAGAAACATGCTTGAGACTCGCAAGACACAAGTTGAGCACCGATAACGTTCTAATAGTGACCTCAGAGTCCCTCTGATGGCTTAAGAAGTCAACTGAGAGGATTTTTTCTTTGAGGTTCAAGATTTTTTACCGCGAACCAGAAAAGCTCCGAACCAGAAAAGCATTAACTCCACTTATGGCAGGATCTGCTGTTATTTCAAAAGGTAAGACCATTGGATTCAGATAAAGGACCTACCAAACCTTTGGAAGATTATATCACCTTTTCTTCGTGTGGAAAATGCCTAGACGCATGCCGTTATGTCGAGGGTACGACACAATAGCCATGTGGGGCTTGCATCCACTAAAAAACCACACGACATCCATTATGGTCTTTGTACCTGGCCACGTAGGTCGCACGAGCATACGTCCATGGTACGCGCAGATTTAGTACATTTTTAACGGACCTCGTCTTTATGCAGAACGTGTCGCTACATCTAGTGCGCTTAACCGCGCTGCCACCACGGTCCTGCTGACCAAGAGACGGGGTGCTCCACCTCTCGTAACGATGATATCACCTGATGGTGTACGCACCTGAACCCGTAAAGTGCAATCCCTACAACGATTGCACTGGTTTTTTTTTAATACGTACATACAGTCACGCCTTTTCCCTGGTTCTCCGGCGGAGAATCGAACTCCGGTCTCCTACGTAATAGGCCGTAATACTGACCACTATACTACCGAAGAATTGAGGTAGACAGAAACCATTTCTTTCTTTTTCGCCCCCGCTGGAAACGAGGCGTGTCGGGTGGCGAACCACGATGCCACCATTTTATAATTCAGATTCGTATTTCCACTGAAAAAGGATGTAGTAAGAAAGGTGTCTGGAGCAATGAATATGGAATTTGGAATATGAAATTATGGAATATAGATTTTTTTTAATATGTACTATAAAATGTTTGTTTAAAAGGGATCAAGGTCCATTAGGTCACCATGCACACAGAATGCTAAATAAGTGTTATACACCATATTTTTTTAGGTACAGGTTGAAAGCTAAGGAACTATCGGCCATATACCACGGCCGGCCGGTGTCACCGAGTGCTGAGCTGGTCCACTGGGTGGAGCATGTCGTGCGCACGCGCGGCGCGCCCCACCTGCGCTCGCCCGCGCTGCGCGTGCCGCTCTATCAGAAGCTCTACATAGATTTATTAGCTGTCCTCATTATAATTTTTATTACGTTTGCTTTACTACTGAAGCGGTTAAATTCTATATTTTTTAAGAAATCTATTACTCATGATAAGAAAACTAATTAGAAAAAATAAGAAATATTAAAAGTGCATCACGTAGAAGCTCACATTTATATTTATTGGGTTACGTTCATTAAATATAGAAAACTTCTGAATGCCAAGGAATATACAAAATAGAAAGTAACAAGACAGCTTGCTCTCTCATCACCATTAATTGTAGTTCCCAGTTCAAAATGCCGTATAGTACTACAGTGTTCAATGCCTATCTGTTCCTTATTTTAAAAAAAATGTCAAATAAAAAATTTCTACTTTTCTTCATTATGCTATATTTACAATGTCTAATTCAAATTATTTTAATGGATTAAATAATCCATACAATTTCATCATGAACGAACCACAAAAACGAAAAAAAAATGATTGCATACATCTCCTCCTAAGGTACATATTATTTTAATTTGCATCTAACACTTATAGATAATTTAATAATGAATATTCTGAGCGTTTTAATTTTTTTTGAAGTCCAAAAATTAAGTAATTATATATTTTATTATTTTTCGAATTTACCACCTTAATGATACGGTGTTTTGCGCGAGGAAGCGCCTTTATTTAATATATGACAGAGAGAGATAGATAGAAATGTACCTATCTCAATATATATGTGAGAAAAAAATAAGAAAAAATGTAAATTAGTTGACATAAATATTATGTCAAGCCAATAATTTGTGTACCTATTAAGACTCCCAACTTACTGAAGCTAGACCACTAGCAAAGGAACTGACAGGCAGTGTCGGTCTGATATGAATACGTATAATTATAGTAATAATAACATAATAATTTTATAATATTTAATAATGTTTGAAAATATTTGTACGCCACTGCATGTTGGCATAGCATAGCGAACATCAAAACAAAATATATCTTGTTCTTACTACCAATGTTAAACAAATAATAAATGAACAAAAATGTCAATAGCATATCTTACAACAAAGAAAATTGTTTTTTATTAATATTTTTAATTAATTATAACGGTAATAAACGTGATGACAAATTTCAACGGGGATCCTAAAGATGAATGGAAACATTCTAGAAGATTTAGATTAACTAGTGTATACCAGAGGTTCCCAGACTTTTTTTTTTCTCATAGACCACTTTCAAAATTTAGCTGGTTCCGATGGACTCCCTGCAGCTATATTTCTACAATATTCCCAAAACTCGACAAAAAATGTGAAGATTAGTTCTAACTATGGAAATTTGCGTACGCCAACCTAAACCCTCGACGAGTCTCCCGTGGACCCCTGGGGGTCCACCTGGACCACTTTGGGAACTAGGGGTATAGACTCATAATACGAAGGCTGTTCAAAAAGTAACAGACGTTTTGAAATAAAAATTAAAGTGAAAAAAAATTAATCATATAAATTTTGAAGATAAGCTCTTGTGCTATTTTACTACATAATCGCCATTTAAATTAAGATTTATCATAACGTGGTACAAGCTTTTCGATACCCTCTCTGTAGAAATCTACCGCCTGAGAGTTCATATATATTCGCCTATTCAGAGGCGAAAAGGAAAGTGCTTTCTTTAAGGGCATTTAATGATACGGCTGAAAGAGCTGTAAA
>WUAW01020023.1:0-10588 GCA_017165845.1 Thaumetopoea pityocampa | reverse complement strand
GAAAGTTTGACGACCTCTGCCTTAGATTTTTCTTACTTTATATAAATATATACTTAGCACACAAAACGGAGGCTTCCGCCAGTATAACAGTTACTCTACCACATCACAGCTGCATGCGCGGAAGGAAAAAATCGATGTATATAGATATACAAAAGTCTTTACTTAGTTTTTTAATAATAATATTTAAACGAGACAAAGTTAGGTGGCCATTTTCAATACAGTTCTTCACGGTGACCAGACGGATCTTTTAAAAAAGTCTTTTAATTAATGGGTCTCTTCTCAAGTTATCGTGTTGTCTGACTTTCAGAGCTTTTGCCTATTGATTGACCTGAAAGGTTTTCCGGATAATTTTATTTTCTAATTCTTATTTCGAATTCGTAACATAAAATCACTTTTGGAGATTGTATAATTTATCTTTGTTTCATGAACTAAGAAATATCAGTAAATATAGTAGCCGAATTGAGGTGCAAACAATTTTTCGATCGTAAATCATTCTCTATAGACTGACACACGACCCATGAGCCTGAAAAATGTTTCTATATTTCGGAAGGTACATAAAAACAGGTTCCAGTAGTCAAAGACACTGCTTGAAATGAAATGAATGAAATATTTATTTGCGTGAAACGTGATACACAGAAGGTGTTATTTAAAAAAATAACAAATCGGGCAACAGGTTCTGTCTATAAGGTATGTAAATATTTAAAATTATAATGCCCCATAACAATAATATGAGCTCAAAAAATAGTATCAATTAAAGAGGTACATACACTCACACCGGTATCATATAGGGGTAGACAGAGACCATAGTCCGCCAAATACTAGGATCCTGACACACTTCTCTTGCCTCATCTACATCTTTTCATATATTCATTCATTAAATAAGGCTGCTACGAAATTGGACAAGTTGTTGATTTGATGATCAAGGTAGGTTTTTAAATATTGAATACTAGCGGTGTATGGTTTGGAGGTAATGTTGTAATTTTTTTCTATAGAGAAAATTTTAAGATATCATGTTTTCGTTAAACATAGCAATCCTCAACTGTACTATATATTTATTACAAAGCGAATGCTGCAGTAACTTTGATATAACAGTCGATCATCCTAAACGATTTGAGTTCTTGTGAACTTTTAAGGGATTCTGAAAGAGGAATTTGTATTTAATTTGTATTTTTGCATTTAAATTCTTATGTGACTGTTAATTTTGTGACTGGTTTCTTTATCGTATTGCAATCATTTTTAACGATTTAAATCTTCTCGAATAAATTTAAAACAGACAAAAAAATCCGTTTTTCCGATTCCGACAACATTAAAAAGGTAATGCAAATCAGTTAAAAATAAAATCTAGCAAGTAATAAGTCTCTGTATTATACCGGCTCGCCTGTCTACGAGCGCCTTCGGCAACGGTCTCCACGCTTAGTGGTTTTATTTTCAGTCACCTCACAAGTTGGCGACTATTAAGCTAACAAGGGGCTATCAGCACCGAACGGCTCCTGTATAATGAATACTTTAAATCTTTCTTCTATCTCCTACAGGAAGCGACGCAAATTATAAAGGGCAAGCGATTTAAAGTATTTCAGTGACGAATAAAACGAGTATGTCTTAGTGAAATGCAAATAGACCGCCAAACCACAGACTATAGATAATTGTTGATATGGCAATAAAATATACCAGTTCATTTATTAATTTTTTGGGGAGCAACACTGGAGCGTGGTTCGTAATTATGACGTTGTCTAGTTAGTTTTTTTTTCTATGTCAGTTCTTGTTATAAATTCTTCTAATAAGAAAAATGTTTAACTATAAACATTACATTTCTGTATGAGCTAGTAATAAATAAAATACTGAATTACGAAGATCTTTGTTTTCCACCACTGCGTATAAAACCTGCAATAATAATTTCCAGTAAGTTGTCAAACAACTGTCAGACGAACCTATCAGTGCTATAGGCTAACCGCAGTGAATAAGAACCTTATCAGAATGTCATCGTGGCAACACTGGGTGTTTCAATCTACTGGCGTTGCAGCAACAAGCTGACATGCAGTCTTTTTGGACAGGCACCTAATTAAATAACTAGGATATTTCAATTGTAAGCCTATTCACTTTGTATATGTTCTTTTTTATTTTTTTTATTTAATTTGCTTCCTTAGTTTGTTAACTCTATTTATCGTCCTTGTCCTGAATAAATGTGTTTTCTTTCTTTCGTCTTTCTAATAAAATTGCGATGATGTAAAAATGACGTTTCACCATATCGCGTCAAATAATATTCGTCTTGTTGTTATTAATTAAGAAAATGATAGAATAATTAAATTTGTTGACATAATGTAATACACGCTATAAATATATTAATTAATACTTTATTGCGATGGAATAAAGTTTAAATTAAACCGTTTGAGTTCTGCGTTATATGTTCTTATAATAAAATATTTCACATGAATTCGTTGGATATTATATATATCCCCTTTAGGTGTGCCAATAAAAATCTAATGGATACGGAAATGATATTAGTTCTTGTTTCCTCCTTCGTACAATATCAGTAGCAAGAGCGAAAGAGAACATGAGCAAACGCCATTATTGAATCCACCGTATTCGTTCTTTATTGAGACATGATGTCTTCTTCTTTTTGGAGTTATTAATCTTGGTTTCGATTATTGGACTCTATCTAGAATACATTAAGACCGATAGTGGAAATTGGTTTCCATTATTGGACTCAATCTAAAGTAGATCGAGTCCGGTAATGGAAACCAAGTTTGGTCGATCTTCAGCATCATTAGTAGCGAGTCCGTTGACTTTTGTATCTTGCTTCACGCCATTCAGTCATAATTCTCTAGAATGGCTACGAGGTTATGCCTTCAAGACTGCCCCATAAAGCCACTTTCTGACTATTATTGGTACGAGTCTTATGTGACTGTTAATATCGCCACCATCGATTTTTACATCCGTTGTACGAGTAATGTATCTATGCCTTTATAAAGGTTTGTTTTACTTACACTAAGTAGTAGAATGATTGATAAATTAGAAAAGTGTGATATAACTTAATAATTCACAGAGCTGAATTAAGGCAATTTGTGAGTTGACTGCTCATCTTTAAAAGTGGTGAAAAATCATTATCTCTCATTTACTACTTAATAGTATTTATGCATTTTTATTTAATTTTATTATTATTATAAGTATCCTATAACGTTATTATTTTATATATTAATTCTGCGCGCACTGTCTACTACCCTTCTTTAGTTAATTAGTTTTTATTCTCCTATTTGGTTGCCTGGAAGAGATTGCCTGGAAGGTTGCCTGGAAGAGATTGCGTCTTCGCGATAAGGCCGCCTTTGTACACATATTTTTTTTTTTTTTTGTAATTATTGTGATAATTGTTTATTCCATGTAAATGTGTGTGCAATAAAGTATATTCTATTCTATTCTATTCTATTCTATTCTATTCTATGTTTAAAATTAAAATTAGCGATTTCATAATAATGGTATATCAATAAAAACTTAATATAAATACAGAAAAAATAATTGATAGTCTATGTAATATTCTCTTGATAAAAATTAAGATTTTTTTTCTGAGAGCCACGTGATTGGAAACGCTAATCAAAAAAGGTGACGTCTACGTTCAATAAATATACACTTTTTTATATTTTATTTATTAAAATTTTGTTTCTAATTAGTTATTATGATAACTTCTGTAATGAATCATATTGAGAGATCAGTTATATTAAGTCCTTATCTATGAAAATGCCGATTATCAATACTGGCAACACTGAACTCAAACATTTGTCGTTTGTTTTATAATTCCGAATTCAAATTTATTTCAAAATAAACGTAGTGAACTTCTGTTTCAAATTAGATATTCATTTGTTTTTGGATCATTTCATTTTGCTGTGAGATCGTACTATTCACGACTAAAAAAAAAACAGTTAAAATATCGCGTTATTTCTGTATATTCATCATTACCATACATCCCCACAGATGTTCACTGCTGGACATAGGCTTCCTCTAATAATCGCCACAGCCAAAGCCTATGAGTCGCCTGTATTTACCGATCGCCTACAACCTTCA
This sequence comes from Thaumetopoea pityocampa, assembly GCA_017165845.1. NCBI lineage: Eukaryota > Metazoa > Arthropoda > Insecta > Lepidoptera > Notodontidae > Thaumetopoea > Thaumetopoea pityocampa. Next base: position 6,535 of record WUAW01020023.1, on the reverse strand, counting down.
TTAGATAATCCGTCCTCTTAGTTGGGGGTCGACCCTCATTACCCTATTCGGATCAAAGTCGTCACTCCAGCTCTTTAGGATCCCAACGTCAATAGGTTATGTGCTCCTTACTCTGTCACTTAAGTTTTGTAATTCTTTGAATCACATTACTTCATTACGGATCGTGTCTTACACAGAAATTCCAAGCACAGCTGTTTACATTTTTCGCTGGGTGACTTTGTGCTTTCTTATGGGGCCCATAGTCAGTGGCCATGTCTCCGATCCATAGGTCATTATGGATAATGCGCACTAATTGAATCCCCTGGTCTTAAAGCATTGCGGTATTTTTGACGAGAAGATATAATGCAGTTTCTAGAACGCTGCCCAGCTGAGCTGGATTCAGCGACGGAACCCTTACTTAAATTACATGAATTACTACATTAAGTATACAAGGAGTTAAGGGCGTTGCCAAGCGTGAGCAGGGAGGGGCAGTTGCACCCCCCCTAGAGATTTAAAAAATATAGCCAAATGCAAAGAAATCCAAGTTCTAAGTCCACTTACTTGACTTATTTGACCGATCAAGCAAGTCTTGCGCGTCGAAAGTCATGCTGCCGCCGCCGTCATTCATGTACATTTGAATGCATTTAAAATTCACACTTTTACCATCCTTCACATATCCCCCCCCCCCCGGCTATCGGCTGGCGGCGCTCTTGCAAGGAGTAAAACAATCAAACTTACCTGTAAATTCAGACACGTATGAATGGATATGTATGAGAAATGAAATAAAGAAAAGACAGATATTTAACACCTTCACTGTATGAAAACATACACAGAACTGTAGGTTAACGACTCGGCGCTGTCATTTGTACCCTTTATATAACCGCAGCACCATATTAAATGTTTACCGCAAGATATCGAAAGTGGGTCTTCCTACCTATTCGAAGTGTTATGTGCTCCATTTTTAACAACAATATTTATTCAACAGACATTTATCGCCTCGAGAATGTTTTTATAATTAATGTTTGCATAAAGCATTATGATAATAAATAATATCGATATTATTGCCTAATACTATTATTTACTAGCTTTTACCGGCAGCTCTGTCTGCTTGAATGCCGGGTTTCCGCTTCTTGGAAAGTCCCGAAAAGCCTTAGAACCACTTTTACTTGAACTCTTGTAGCTTCATGGTGACCACTAAAACAGGGATCAAGCTGTATCTTCAATTCTACTTAACCGAGTTTAATGAAACATACCGCAGTACTTAAGTCGGAATAGTACCTTTAATACTATAACAATAGTGTGACCAAAATCTACCCAACTAATTGATTTTTGTGTAAAGCTCGAATGAACAAACAAACAAAAACAAAATCGACCGATTTGGTTTCAGAAGCCCCTAATTAGTCCATCCGAGTAGGGGTTTTTAAATATCTTTTATTTACAAAATTTGACATTTAACAATTTTATAATAGTATAGATGATATAGAGCGAACAGCCACTAGTACCCGTGGCATGATACTTTGGTACACATTTGTTGCTGATAATCTATACTATTATAAAATTGTTAAATGTCAAATTTTCAAAAATAAAATATATTTAAAAACAACTTGTTTTTAAATCAACAACAAAAATCAGCAGGTAGGTTTTGAATAAACTGTTACAGTCTAGAGAAGAAACTATTCCGACATAAATACTGCGGCACGTTTTATCAAAATCGATTCAGTAGAATTGAAGATACAGCTTGATCCCCATTTTAGTAGCCGCCGTTAAGGTACGAGAGGTCAAGTAAAAGCGGTTCCAAAGCCAAAGCTTTTTATATGAATCTATGATTGTGTCGGGATTTCCCATGTAACGAAAAATCGATATTCACGCGGGCGGAGTCGCGGGCAAAAGCTAGTATACAATATCTCTGTTGGTCCCTGTTGCGCGCCAAACTTAGCCGTCACTTAAAACGCTCCACGCTACACACTTGAACACTGCAATTTTAAATAGGATTTAACAAAGTTGGACTCTCTTTGTTGCATTCCAGTGCAGCTAAGGAGAAAACGCGTTTATTAAATTTATTTTACAATCTTTTTGGTGCATTGTTGCTAGTTTATCGTTAGGAGTATTCCATAGAAAATAATATATGAAATGTTTTTTTCTTAACATTTCATATTTAAGTATAAACAATATACAGTTTTGTATTTGAGTGTAAGACTATCCTTGGACATCTTGAACTCTCCTGATGACGATATAGGTAAGTGAGGGCAAATACCTGTCAGATGGTTGAGCCTCAACTGAAGTAAGCAGTAAAGATGAAAATTATACCTCAATACAGTTAGTACACGCTAACCAGTTTGTATTTTTTATATATTCGGATAATTTGAGGACTGATTGGCTTAGTGGCAGTGATCTTGCTTTCTATACCAATTGGTTGACAAACTGAATTGGATATAACATTCATGCTCATCATTCAAAGTATGTACATGAACACTGAAAATAATTGAATTGTAATTGAAAAATAATAATTGAAAGGGTTTAAGCGACATTTTGGTCGTAAATGAGTTATGAATGTCATCCTACTTGAAATTGTCAGCTTTTGCGCTTACTCCTGTGGCAATGACTTTTTTGTCACTTATACCCAAGCAAAAAACTCAATTAATTGATTGATCTAATCAAGATCAATTGATTTAAGCGACCTAAAACCATATAAAACAATGTCAAATCAAATGAATAATTGCTCTTATCAATTAATGCATTTATTTTTCTTGATTCTAGAGCTGTTACCATTTACACGGTATGACAATAGTTATGTTCATTTTTCTGCAGTTTCAAACTTTAAGCTGCTCTCCTGAACAATTTGGTTTTTGTCGCTTATACCCTATTACATTTCAACTGTCGATATATAGCTTTTATTTATTTATTTACACTTCATACATTATATACATAAAAATTACATTACATTATATACATAAAAATACATTATAAAATGACGGCGTCGTGGTTCGCCACCCGACACGTCTCATTACCCGCGGAGGCGAAATGTGGGCTGCGGATAACTACTTTGCTACATCAAACGATCGTAGCAGGTGGAAGGAAGTGGTCTCTGCCTACTCCAATGGGAAAGAGGCGTGATTATATGTATGTATGTAGTATGCACTATGATCTCTGCCTACCCTTATGGGATATCGGCGTGAGTGTACGTATGTATGTATGTCATACATTATATACGTAAAGGCGGACTTAATGCCAAGGGCATTCTCTAAAGGTTAACCTTTGGGTAGTGCAGAGATAATGAGGTAGAAGCAGCGGCAAATGTAAGGTAAATGAAAATACATTAAAGGTATGAAATACTGATGCATACATAAAAAAATTAAATATATTAATATATAATCTATTTGTCTGTACTATTACAAAATTATTTTATGTCAAATTTACAAAAATCAAAGGTATAAAACAAACTACTCAGATCGACTAATTAAGGGCTTCTGAAACCAAATCCGTCGATATTTGTTTGTTTGTTTGTTCGGGCTTCACGCAAAAATCAGCGGGTAGATTTCGATGAAACTATTACAGTCTTAAAATACATCATCATCATCATTTCAGCCCTTAGCTGTCCACTGCTGAACATAGGCCTCTTCAATCGAATTCCAACACGACTTAAAGGTACTATTTCTACTTAAATACTGCCGTATATTTCATCAAAATCGGTTCAGTAGAATTGAAGTTATAGCTTGAACTCTGTTTTAGTAGCCGCTGTTAAGGTACGAGAGCTCAAGTAAAAGCGGTTTTAAGGCTTTTTATATAAATTTATGATTGAATCGGGATTTTCCATATAGCCGAAAACCGTTATTCACGCGGGCGGAGCCGCAGGTAAAAGCTGTTAATAAATATATGGAACAATATAATTTATTGTAATGATTTGAATAATTCACGTAAAAGCAATTCACGTATTTTAACTTTGAACGGGTCGCGGGTAGTTAATGACTTGACCTCGGTGCAAAGAACATTCCAGAGGAAATACTAGTAACTCTTTGAAAGTTAACCTAATAAAAACACGACAGGGGTGTGAACTGGAGCAGCTCGAAGCGTGGTTTAACAGCGAGTTATCCGCTTATTGATTCATCTAAACCTAATCTAATAATTTCCGTTTGGATGCGCGTCTGCGCTTGCCGTTTTCACTTAATCCACAAACGAATATTACCAGCGAGTTATTTCAGCTACTTTCGCGTTTATTTCCAAAGTGACAAGGGTCTTATTTGTTTGGTTTGATTGTACTGGGAATTTAGTAAAATTGTAACTGGCTTGTCTTGCGTTAGTCAGTCAAGTAAGCCCCAATTGAGTTTGTTCGAGCGACTTCAAATCTGTGATGTGTATTTTTGGTTTGCGTTCCGTTTCCTAGCATTTTTCCGTTACATGTTAGGGTCTGTTATTGATGGGAATGCTGCTGTAAAGCAGATTCGATGACTGTCTAATTCCTGACATTGATATTATTTTAAGTTTGTTACAGTCAGGATATACAACTTCGAGCGCAGGCGTCCTCTATCTCGTTTAATTTTTTTGTAACAGTAGCGAGCCCTGTCTAGTGGGCGACTGTTTTCAGCAATGTATAAGTTACTCTATGGTATTAAGGATGTTGGTTTAAGGAAGTTTTTCATACGCGTGTGTGAAAAACGTGTCCACAATATTAATAGTATTATAATATATTAATACTATTAGGTCAGGGAGTGCTTAGTCTTTTAGCTTGTCCGGCAAATAGACTTAAGTCTACGGGTAAGCGACCCCGGCCCCCCGAGCTACTACTGTCTCTTCCCACTCTTTCCGAGATAGCATTATCCTATATCCTATAGTTCTTTTTCCAAATTCTATATTCCTTACTCATTAAAACTTTCCCAGATTACCTTCTTTCCTTTCCTTTCCTCTCCACTAAGCCAGTGGCTGCTGCGTCGATGGCTGCATGGCTAGACCCAAGATGATGGCTAATCTTACCCAAACATACGGACATGCATGTTTGGGTGGACTTGTTTTACACTTGCCTTTCGTGGGAACGCAATGAGAAACTTTAATACATTTGAACCTTATAAGAACGGCGATGTCGTGGTATGCCACCCGACTTGACTCGTTTCCCACGGGGTCGAAAAGTGAACTTCGGATAGTCACTTTGCTCGTAGCAAGTTGAAAGATGTGGTCTCTGCCTACCCAAATTCTTCGGTAGTGTAGTGGTCAGTAATCCCGCCTGTCACGCGGGAGACCGGCGTTTGATTGCCCGCCCGTATGTACTATTAATATAAAAAAAAAAACATGAAAATTATTAATTATAGCTATATATGACAATTTCATTATTTAATGTTAACTTTGTTATTATTGGTAAGAAAGATTCTATGTATCCTCCTGAGTTAAATTGAAGTGTAGCTTTCATCCTTCCAAGTCAACTACTTTACTGCGTAGAAACGGACTTGATAAGAAGGATTCTAGTGAGGCTACGAGAGAGAAAGACTTATTAGTATAGGGAAGGTATTAAAATCCAATTATCATAAGATTTACTATATTCTTTAAATAAATATCATTAAACGTTAAACATCAGCAACTCAGAAATTTGTACATACACAAAATTGTACATACTCACATATTTGTATAGATGAAAAATTCTACCAAAATTGTTATTTTGGTATTATTTATTACATATTTTTAAACTGCTGTAGATTTTTTTAATAACACGCGCCAAACTAAACTAGTATTTGCACTGTAGTGTAGATACATGAGCGTGTGTTGACCTTACCATGAGAATGTGGTGACACCCTGCAGGAACGCTGTAGTACTGACTGATGTTGAGTAGCTAATATGTTGATATTAGCTACTCAACAATAGTCGGTTACGTGACATTTTTATACAACATCAGTTAACGGGAATATTCCAGCTCACTGCTATAGATTCATAGTAGAATTTTCTTTAAGTGTTTTTTTTTGCGTAATTTCGTAAAACATAAGTACATAATAATATATAAAATAAATTTCATATATTTAAATTTATCAAGTGAATTTTAATTAAATTTTACATTGTTAAAATTTTAATTAAATTTTAGATTGTTAAAATTTTGCTCTAACAAAGTCGTTTACATATGGCGGGCTGCAATGTCTGTAAATTATTTCTTAATTAAAGTTTTGCTCAACGTTTTGACCGAATTAAAATTGTAGTATTCATAGAAATAAATTTCGTGCAGTAGGATAGGTCAGGGAGTACTTAGTCCTATATCCTATTATATTCTTTTCCCAAATTCCACATACCTTGCTCAATACGCCTTTCTGACCTCACCCTCTTCTCTTTCCTCTTTTTGTGGGAATACAATGAGGAACTTTGGAACTGTCACACTTTATAAAATACTTTATAAAATAGCGACGTTGTGGTTCGCCACCCGACATGTCTCGTTTCCCGCGGGGACGAAAAGTGAGCTACAGGTAGCCACTTTGTTATATCAAACGATCGTAGCAAGTGGAAAGGAGTGGTCTCTGTCTACCCCAACTCTTCGGCAGTATAGTGGTTAGTATTATATATATATATATATATATATATATATATA
>WUAW01020022.1:460-12815 GCA_017165845.1 Thaumetopoea pityocampa | reverse complement strand
TTAACAGAACCACCATTTTCATAGTGGATTTTAATTATTTTAATTCGATTTTTGAGCGAAATTGAATTCATCGTAACAATTGCCAAAGCATCTACAATGAATACGTCAAAACACTAAATGTCAAAACTGTTATGTTGTTGGTGTTGCCCCAATTGAAAAACAAAGTTCTTGTTGAAAAAACATCGTCATCGTGTGCGATATTACTTGATATTAGTTTAATTATTATACATTAAATAGCGCCACTTTAATTTTCCTGATTTTGACACTATTAGCACTATCTAGAGCAGAGGCCCTCAAACTTTTTTGTGTTATAGACCACTTATAATGTTTTTCACTTTAGGGTAGACCCCCAAAGCGTAGTTAATATAAAATTTTTGTAAATTCATTATTGTAACTTCAAATGTAGTTTTGACAGTTGGCGTGGAACCCTTGCACCTGACCCCCCCAGATCCCTTATATAATGATCTATATCGAACCCCCAGACCCCTGGGGGGTCGATATAGATCATTTTGGGTATCAGTGATCTAGATAATTTTTCTTGGACCTTTAGTTATATACAGGTCTATAATTTATATGACAAAATATCATTAAATATAATTATTATTATGTTAATAAGCGTTAGATCATTAATATGTATTCATAAATCATTATAAATTAAACAAAACTTGCAATAGTTCCCTATAAAAACTATGTTTTTTTTATTTATACGCAAATTATATTTGTTTTCTTATAAAATCTCTGTACCAAATTTGTAATTAATATTTATCGAATACCATAAAAAACTTCGTTCCTACCGTGCATCCGATGACACGATTCAGATTCTTATATAATGCTACAAAGAAATTGAATGAAAACCATTGTCAAATCTCTAAGTGATAACACTAGATTAAACACCGAGAAGTTATTACAAAAGTTAAGAGTGACTTCATCTAAATGTATGTACTAAGAGCTTGTCTAAAATCGTGGAGAGCTGCTAAAAGTTGCGGAGCCGTTGGACGTGCTTGAGGCGATAGTGTCCAACACCAAGACATTAATCCGTACCTGACAAATATATAAGAATACGATATAATTTCACATATAAGTGGAAGATGAGTGTAAGAACGAAACGTATAGAATGTGTGTGGAATGAATCGTAAGGAAGATGAGTGAAAAGGAATGATAGGTGCGATAGAGATAGGAGTGGCAGCTGAGAGGAAGTCTGCGTGCTGTATGAAAGGACATGGCTAGAAATTAGTGAAGATTCTGTAATAGAAAGATATACCTGTTCCAAAAATAAAACAACAGCATGGGGACAAAGGATTTTTTATTTTCTACACCCTGTGCCTACATCAGTCACTTATTTTTTAAATGCAATCAGGTTGATGTTGCCATCATTATCGTCGACGTGGCTTTCTTTCTAAAACATTCATAATCTCCACCTATGGTAGAAGTTTTGGAAATCACAGTAGGTTTCACAGGAATATCGTTTTTCATTATCCTGGTGTAATCTTGAGCAAAGTCTTACATATAGGAAGTGATCAAGAGACGTGTTCATCATGCCCATAGGAAATACAGGGAGGTGTAATCTCACTACATCAATAAGGTTTAACGTTTTGTTACATTGACCAATGTTACGTGATATTTAATACTAAAATAAAACAAAACATAACATAATACAATAGGATACACTTTTATTGCAATCCAATTTAATCGATTTTATTAAAATACTTTATTACAGATACGTAAAGTGTAGATAGAGCGGGCTTATCGTATACTGCGATTTTGTCCAGATAACCTTTATGTACAGGAGTCTATAAACATAATATGATATATATTAAACAGATTAAAATAAATAAAAATAATAATACTTAAAAGTAAATGTGCTAGACTCTTAGAGCACACATACATAATATACACATAGATACAATAATAATACATAGATATGTAAATCGAAAATTATATAAAACAGTAAACTTAAATGATAATAAAGTATATACACATAGAAAGTTGAAACATAAAATGCAGAAGTTTTTATTTAAATTAGGTTTTTTAAAAGTATTTGTATTTCTTTAGAACCGAGTTAATGTGAATCATCATTTTTAAGTCATCAAGAACTTACTTAAATTTGAATAACATTTTATTTCCTTTTAGATTGATAAAAATACAACATGCCAAAAATTGCAACTTATAAATTTACCAATATACTTACAATTCATCAGGACAGTTGTGAGGCTGCGACGGCCTGTAGCCTGCATTTAAGAACGCGCCGACATCAGCAGCATCGAGCTCAGCCAACGGAGATGCTCCAAGTGTTGCTAGTTCCCATAGCGTGATGCCTAATGACCACTGAATGGAACACAAATACGGTTAAAAAAAGTAAAAAAAAAACAAATTTAATATCTTTGGTTTAATTTGAGCATCTATAAGGTCTAGCCACGAAATATAAAGGATAGTATTCACAGCACTAGACAAAACAATTCCACATAAATGTCTCATTTTGAACGAAATAATCCACCTCAAAAGTGAGTGAAAAGATATTGAAACGTGAAATAATTTAATGATTTTTTATTATTACAATGTATTCTATATTTGGTTGGAAAACTTTACCACATCCGATGCCGTAGTGTAGTGGTTTTGGAGCAACGTCTCTGGTGCCATCCACTTGACTGGCCGGTTCTCATTGTCACCAAGACAGTGGTAGTCATCAGGAAATAGATCTCTTGACAAACCATTATCTGTTACTTTCAGTCTTAATTTCTCATCCACTCTAAAAATATTATATAAAACATTTACAGGTCTGCCAATAAAAAGATTAACACTTTTGATTTTTTTGTAACATATCAAAATTTCTTTTGACTACATTTCTTACACTGAATTTTATATGAAATTAGGAAATATAGGTATCTGTTTTAAAATTGAATAAACATGAACTGATGTACGTCAAAAGAATTATGACATCAAACAATTCAACTTTAATATTAAAAATTATAAACTTGTCTAATATTTAATTTCTAGAATATTCCTTACACGCAGTTCCTGGCCGCGACATCAGCGTGCACTAATCGTTGAACGTGCAGGTATGCTAAACCACATGCAACTTGGGCACCTAAATCTACTAGTTCTCTAGTAGCAGGCGCTGCTTGATGTCCTAACCGACATGAGGCTAGGAACCTGGGCAAAGGAACAAATTTATATTATTTAGTGTATATGAACATGTATGTGACTTAAAAGATTGCAAATCTGAAGTGAAAGTGGGCAGTGCACATAGCTCGCAGGACATTGGGGTTTTAAAGTGCTGGAGTAGTGACCCTGAACCTGAAAGCGCAACGCGGGTCGTCCTTTGACTAGTTGGACTGATGATCTGGAAAGGTTGCGGGAAATCGGTGTATGCAGGCGGCTCATAGCCGCTCAGTGTGTCATTGACTAGAGAAGGCCTATGTCCAGCAGGGGGCTTCTATGGGCTGATATGATGATGATAATGATGAGTATGTGTACATAGAATAGCTGGATTGAATAGTAAGAAATTACTAAAGAATATAATATGTAATCATCCCCAGTCCCCATATGGATTCGTCCCCACTACAGGGGCACGGACTTCCCCTAATCAGAAATGGGATTAGGTTTAGCACGCTGGCCCGGTGCGGGTAGATTGGGTTGGAAAATAATACACAATGTATGAATATCATCACAGGTACCTTTTGAGGTTTGATGAATGTGAAGCACAACAGTAAACTAAGAGCGGCTTTCGAGCTTCCTCTGCGCACGCAGCGATTGGAGCCAGTACATTTGCGTGGATTAGACCATATAGCCTTAAGCCTTCAGCCACGAGTAACGCTGCTTGCATAGCTGATGCCGCATCTAAAATAAAACATTTTGGATAACATTTTATTATTTTTCCTTTTTTTATCATCATAAAAAGGAGGTATTTCTCACAATCTCCGCGCTTAGCAGGGGCCTTGTACATGGGCGTACCCATGTTCTGGGCCAGGGGGGGAATCCATTTTTTTTACAAGTATCTAGTCAAATAAACATAAATTAAAATAAGTATTTTTTTAAATAAATTCTTTAATTAAATAATAGTTATTTTTAAGATTTGTATATTTTAATGAAAGTGGCAAAAATGTCTTTTTCTTAAATTTTATCGACAATAGTTGATAGTTTGTAGGTACGTAAACAATATCGGGGGGGGGGGGGGGCAGCTGCCGTTAGTAAAGCTCACCGTGCCTTGGAAAAAAGAATCTGTTCACTACACTTCGGTTATACGGAGAAAGGCCATAACCCATACTTTTGTGAAAAATCGGTTATATACAGGTTCGGAGTGCAAGAAATTCTCTATCTTTTTGTATTTGTAATAAAGCTCTAACTCGCTTCTATCTTCAGAAATATATAGTAAAGATGACATAACTTAGTTCCTTAGACTTTAAATTTTTAAAATGGAAAGCCAGAACTTCTATATTAAGCCGGTTCATAATAGAAAAAACCCATTTTCATGCGTCGAAGGCGTAATTTCAACTTACACTTTTGAAGAAAAGATATTTTTTACAAAGTATGGTAGGAGTTAGAGTAAAGTAAAGACTACCAAAATGCTTAAAATTTCAGACAAAACAATATTTATTCGAAACCAATTTTACAATAGTTACGGCTATTCTACCTTATGACGACAATACACTACACTAGACTTCGAAGGTATTTGTTATAAAATTTTTCCTTACCAAAGCCTTAAGTTACACCTATCTACGATACTAAATAGTAATTTAAATATGAAGTTTTGGAACCCAAACGCAAGATTTTATCGATCTTCTATTGTGTGGTGTGATTTAGTGGGATGATTTTCTTAAAATCTGATTGTAACTTGTTTATAGGCACTATGTTAAACATTTTATTGACAACTACATGTTTGTGAGGACCAACTCTCAAAAACCATACGTTATTCATATGTTATTACTATCATTAACCATAGATATGATTGATATACAGCTATAAAATATATTCTTAATATACTTAATTGTTATACCTGTAACTGTTTTCACTATCACTTCTTCATAAGCGTCTCCTCTTTTGAACACTCCTTTATAAATTCTTCCGAAGGTGCCTTCGTGAACAAGAATTTCTAGCCGAATATTAGTCCGTGCTGTGGTAAGCAAATGCAGTTGCTCGGCAGGATCGGTGATGCGGTCTTTTGTCAGTGTTTGCTAGAGAACAAAAATAGCTATAGATGTATAGATTACGTAATTATGAAATAGTCTAGATATGGTTAATAATGTACTGAATTATGCTATGTTAATCTTCAGTTAGAGGAAGATTAAATGCGACATCCAAAATTCCTGTCAACTTTATGACAAATATCTTCGCGTAATATCCAACAGTGATAGCCTGGTTATAGTTCAGTGGATCATGCATCTCAAGTCTCAAATCTGGAGTACGAATCCAAGGCACACACCTGTTACTTCGAAATCATGTCCATATTAATAATACTTAATAATTAATTATCACTCATTTCAAACGGTAAAGGAAAACATTGTGAAGGAATTTTTGATTGATTGTGAAGAATTTCCTGAGAGAATTTCTCTATGGCGTATAAAGTCTGACAAACTGAATTAGGCCAGCATGGTAGAGTAGACTGTAGTAACCACTCTCATTCTGAGAGAAGACCTGTGGACCTGCCATAGAACAGCAGATGGGTTGACGATAGTGATAATGTTGCCCAACAATAGACTTAAACAGGCTGGCGATGGTCATATTAAACAGCTACATACAAACTCATAGGTGAACTCCTGACGTCTAAAATCCAGATTAATGACTACAAATAAAAGAAGATTATACAGACAGCAATCTTTATACTAAACAGTCAATGCCGTATATTTGAAGCAGCATGTAATTACTTTAACCACATTTTAAGGGTTTTAGAATTATCTAAAAACTGCAAAAGCATTTTTTTTAATAAATAGGAAGAAACAAGCTTGCCGGTCACCTGATGGTAGATAATCATTTTCACCTATCTGGATATCTACAACATCAATGGAGGCTTTTGCATTACTGGACTTTTAAAAAGACAGATTTTTTAATGCTTTAACAATTAGGGCAACTGCAGACGGCATATAGTTCATATACAGTAGTTCTACAATTTTATCAAGAATAATTTTATCCGAATTGTAGATTTTTATCAAGTATATATATGTAATAAGTAAAATCAAGTTATTATACGGGTGCAACCTAATACTACTTAGCAAATAGCCACGTGGCATCAGACTTCAGCAGAGACAGGTGCGCCGACACATAATTGCATTGGACCGTCCAACGTCGTCCAACGATATCCTTAATCGAGTTTGCGAGATAGCGTCGCGTTATGCAGACTGCTTGTTACGTCGATGAAGCAATTTTGTACGGAAATGAAAGGATATTGGATGCAGTTTTTTACCCTTTTACTGTCATATTTGTGTAAGTGTTGTTACTGTTTCATTATTTGCAAAGTTTTTGCCGTCTATCATAAATTCTTGTTATATTCATGTATCTAGTTCATTATTCTTAGTATAACTTGAAATGGTAATGGCCACCAGATTTTACCTCACCTTTCGATTCAGTTAGTTAACATTATTTTAAGCCATTATAAATAATAATATAACAGTTTTATAATACTGTAACTCGAAGGAAGCCTTCGTATCTCCAACCAACCACATATTATGGAACCACCAGTTAACACCCTGCAGGGTATCTTAAACAACAAAAATTGCTTTGCTTTTGTTTGAAAGCAACTCAAAGAAATTCAATGAACTACTTTAAACTTGTCATTTGTGTGCCTAATACTACAATTCTGTGCTTTATTGTAATGCTGTTACAATTCACATTCGAATGAAATTGTCCCCTAGCTTCGTATTAAACCGACTCTTTTAATAAGATGCTTCTTATTTACACCTTCGTTCATTAGCGCCTCTCCCTCAACGAGGATACTAATTCATATTTCCTTCCAAAGACTTTCAACGGGGCGATAAATTCACGGACAAAGGGGGATTGCAAATTAAAAACTCGGTTCCTTGCCAAGCCCAATAATGAAACAGATATTGTTGAGCTTGAAGAGACAATAGGATATTTCTGAAAGTGACACGTTTGAGTGCCTATGCACTCAAACGTGTCACTTGTCACGTGTCACTTGATGTGTTAATATCCAAATTTCTATAAATTTGGATATTAACACAAAAATAAACATTTGTCACAGTACCTGTGTGGATTCGTCTTCATGGCAGTTAAATAATAAGTATTCTACATCTTATTCCTGATCAACTTAGCTTATTAGCATTAACTGGGCAAGCATAGGCCTTGACGCTCTTCAAACCTATGGGATTTTCTGTACTGCCCCACATGTACTTGGCCTTAATCCTCTTATACTGGTTCTTTAAATACAGCCTGTGTTAAGCTGCATACTTCCTTAACAATAGAACCAAAAGTATTTTAGTTTGGGCTATAACAGCCCTAGAAAACCTATTCATCTTGATATCATATCTCATATCATACCTACCGTAATTTCAAAATAATTGGTCGACCAGTTAACTCGTCTAGAGATAACAAACGAACAAACACGTTTTCACTTTTACTGGACGTGAACAATAAATACTTCATTGTAAGCAGCTTAATGAATTGGATCATTGTTAAATTTTGTATAATTTTTAGTCTCATCCAGTAATTTTCAATCTGTTTTCAATACTTGGCACCCAAGAAGAACGCTAATTGCATTACGTTTGTATCACCTGCAGGGGCAGCAATGAAGATGGGGTAACTCGTCTCAAATTGGAATCTGAATGAGGTAACGCCACATTTTATGCACAATTTTCTCATCCTTGTAATGCAAAAGACGTGTAATGAATGTAGTGCCGAACACACTTTGTACTCTCATTGATGAGTGTAAAGAAATAATTACTTTAAGGTGCAGGTATTAAAATATTAAGGCCATATATTTCTCATTTGTTCCACTGTATCGCATACTATATGATACAAATGTTAGTTTACGTGTAATTACATAAATACAGTAGTACCACAAAAATAAATTACATCGGCATTATTCGTCAACGCGGGTGGAAATATTTTCGCACTTTTGCCGAGATAGATCGCTGTTGATAAATATACATATTACGCGGTAGAAATTTGGTTCGTAGATCATGACGTATAAAAGAGTAATGAAAAATCATTTTAAAGTTTACAGGCGAACATATCGTCAACGTAACATAATATTATGTTCGAACACAAAACTACTGTAGACGATTTTATGTAATGAAATTCACCTTCAGCTTCAAGCCGTTCGCGTCACAGACTAAAAATATTATTTACTGACGTCACTAATCGTTATTGTATTATTATTATTGCTCTATATTATTATTATTGCTTTGGCTACGGTACTCTTGTTACAATGTTTTACGAGTGAAGAGATGGTGACCTGTATTACAGGTTTATATTTAAACCTAACACAGGCTCCAGTCTTTCTACAACCAATTTTGTTATTCTAGCTTAAGTTATTTTTATTGTACTTATTTGTGGTGAGAAATAAATGATTATTATTTATTATAGAGTGATAATAAAAAATAATCATTAATATACTTAGCGATGTTCCTGCGCGTCGTTTACCGGCGACGCCTTAACATTATGCCCATTAATTACCTTTACATTTTCGTTTCATGTGAGGTGCCAATAGTGGGTTTTATCATGAGACGACAGCCGTCTAACCCCCATAACCCCAAAAACGTATGACTACGAACTATAACTATACTATGACTATGTGGCACCGGCAGGATAGTAGCGTCTCTCCGCGCGAACTGTGAGAACCAACTAAGAGATGTACCAGGGTAATGGACAACAGCGTTATCCTGTTATTTAATCAAAATCTACTGCGATCTCCAAGACGTTTGCCAAGCGTGGAGATTATGGCAAATCGCTCCTTTTTAAGGAGGACGCCCATGTTCAGTAGTGAATTCCATAGTCTGATAATGAAAGGAATGGTGACGATTATGAAAATTAAAAAGTTATTACGACTAAAACTATCGTTTTCAGTTAAGAAGTGATTGTGATCAAAATATGTTTGTCTGTATATATCAGAGATTCCCAGACTTTTTTTTCTCATAGACCACTTTCAAAATTTAGCTGGTTCCGCTGGACCCCCTGCAGCTACATTTCTACCATATTCCCAAAACTTGACAAAAAATGTGAAGATTAGATCTAACTATGGAAATTTGCATACGCTAACGTAGACCCTCGTCGAGTCTCCCGTGAACCCCTAGGGATCCACCTGGACCACTTTGGGAACTAAGGACCTATATGCTACCTCTTCCGGGTGACAGCATGAGCTAATTTGTATATTTAAATGATAAATATGAATCCATTGAAGGGCGAAGGGTTATTTCCAACACCACTGTTATAATGTCAATGCAAATAGAATCGCAGGTTAAGGCCAAATCAACACTTTGTCCCTTAGATGGAATATTGTTAATTATTCCCTCGAATTATCTCCACACTAAGCTCGCGCGGTTAACCACACATCTTGTCAGGTGGGCACCGCCATTAAATATAACTCTGTGGGGTTATTCAAAGATCAAGTGTACCTCGTAATGTGGCACAATTTATCTGCGGTGCCGATTTAAGTTAACGGTTTGGTTTAAGTCATAAAATATTAATATGGCGAAATATACAAAGAAGCACCGCTCGACGGTCCTGCGTTGAACATAATAGCGTCTTAGATTTTAAAAGAAAATTGTGGCAAAATAATGGAAATAAATAAAATATATATCATACAATTTTTATTTATATTTTAATTATATATATCTTTTTTTAATAATTAAGCAAAATATTAATAATTAAATCTCTTTATCACGTGATAGAAACGAAATATGGATGTAGATACTTTTTGAAAATAATTTGTAGCTGATGGTCTGTTATGCCAAAAAATATTGCATTATTTTATTTTCAATTATAAAACTGTCATACCGGTCATGGCGTTGAAGTGACGTCACACCATTCTAAATAACGGTATTTTAATTTGATGATGAATATGCTAAAGCACAAATGTCAGAACAGATATTTAGGAAGCTGTGACGTCACGCACAATAATTATTACGTTACGTCCGTTGATAGCCGAGTACCTTAGTTCCCAAAGCGGTCCAGGTGGACCTCCAAGGATCCACGGGAGACTCTACGGGGGTCTACGTTGGCGTACGCAAATTCCCATAGTTAGATATAATCTTCAATTTTTTGTCGAGTTTTGGGAATATGGTAGAAATGTAGCTGCAGGGGTCCACCGGAACAAGTTAAATTTTGAAAGTGGCCTATGAGGAAAAAAGTCTGGGAACCTCTGGCCTAGTAGCATGATCATGTAAGTCAAGTCTAAATCTAAGTCTAATCATTTCGAATTGAAACCAAGGTAAGACTAATTCGATAATATATGTGTATAATAATTCGATTTATATGTATTACTTTATATATTTATATGTACAGGCTCTGGACATATATCATACATTATCTTAAAAAAATAATTGTACAATTCTCACTACCGCTATCGTTCGGCTGTTGCAATATACGTTATCAACCTGTCAGTAATCTACTAATCCGCTTCCTGTTTCAAATCGCACTCAACCTCCAATTTCCCAGAAGCCGGCAGTAAACTAAAATTTACTCCGGCATTGAACTAATTTATTATCCAACAAATTTCGGTTAACACAACCGACTCAGTGCCAAATGTCTTTATTAGGTCATACGTAACGCTTGGCGGATTTATGTCAGTGTGTCAGCCCCTTAGATACGAGTGTATGGTGTAACGTATCTCCTTAGATAAAGGGGAATTTATAGTTGTTCGTCCCTATTTCTGTCACAGTTATAAATCAACAGTAATAATAGCTTAATAATATGTGCTCGCAAGGTATCAGACAATTCAGTTTCACGCGCGGTTTTCAATTACCTGTTATGCTGTATCAG
The DNA here is from genome assembly GCA_017165845.1 of Thaumetopoea pityocampa. Lineage (NCBI taxonomy): Eukaryota > Metazoa > Arthropoda > Insecta > Lepidoptera > Notodontidae > Thaumetopoea > Thaumetopoea pityocampa. The sequence goes on along the minus strand of WUAW01020022.1, from coordinate 1,886 downwards.
GTTATTTTTTATTGAAATTATATTTTATTTCATTAAAGATTGAATTGAACCCATGACCATTTGCTGACTAATGTACTAGGACTAGCGAAAGTCTCAGTTTCAGTACCGATTCTCTGCCACTAGGCTATTTCAAATTCATATGCGGAATACATTGTCAGTCACCTAGGTACTCAACGGAAAAAAAAACTTGAAGAATTGAGTATATCCGCATGGATGTGTGAAGTCTAGCAACCCGCACTCTAGTGCGATCTCTGATCTATCAGAGGACGGCGGCACTTACTTATGCTTCCATACGTACCTCGAGGTATGTAACTGCAGAGGGAACATGCTTCAATTTCCCACAGAAAAATACTTGAAAAAGCGAGGTATTAAGGGCCATTAGTAGGACATCAACTCTTGGACTTCGAAACCCCTCTAACATGTTGATGAAGGTAAACGCAGAATTATATGGATATTTACTGCACGGATGGCGCAGTGGTTTAAGCATCCACTGCGCTGTCGAGTGTTGTGGGTTCGATCCCAACACGGGACAACAATTTAGTGTAATCCACAAATTGTTGTTCAAGTCTGGGTGTTCGTTGTTCCCCTTATTTGAATTTTTGTAAAGTCCCCGCGATACAGGAATTAATACTAATGCGGGAGTTGTCTTTAAAAAAAATTCTTTGGGTTAAAGAAGGTGTCGTAGACTACACCCTTATGATCAGCTTTATCCCTCTTCTGATTTAGGGAGGTTCATGCCCCTGTAGTGGGTATGAATGTGAACTGAGAATGGGATAATGATTTTAGAGATTTAGCATTCAAGCATGCATCTACCCGTGCTTAATTGTTCATTTACTACCATCACTGGATATTTTCAAAAAATTCAAAACTGATTGTATGTCTTCATTATAATGTGGATATGTGTGTTGCCACACGAGAGATCTGAGTCATTATGTCTCCTGTGTCTTTTGTACTTTGCTGTTCAATGTTAACTCAATTGAGATCAATATTATAAAATATAATATAAAAAAAAATAATGAAAATTTCATCAAACCAAAATCAAATGAAAATCACATCGAAGCTAGGAAAATATATATGTAAAGCTTAAATCTGGATCTCAAAAAAACGTTGGCACTTACGGGTTTTTTTACAATTCATTTGAGTATCTCGAATGTTCTTATTTGTAACACAAGAGACCACATAACAATGAGATTTCTGTTCATCGAACCCTAATGAACTAAGTCTAAGTTGTCAGATCAGATCGTTGCTACTCGGCATGCCTTTTAAGTTCTGTCGTTTCTATATTCGAATGTGTTTAAATTTTGAATCTTAAAACAGTTGAAAGTATTGAGATTAATGCTATTGTTTAGTCACAACGTCGATTGGAATCTGTCAGGTTACGTACGAAAATGAATCTTTCTAAGGAAAATGTTCATGCAATAATTTT
>WUAW01020017.1:14600-25110 GCA_017165845.1 Thaumetopoea pityocampa | reverse complement strand
ATCCGATTCATTTTTAATATTCCTAAATGTGACCGTGTGTCTGCTTTTCATTCTGAACTGAAATGGTTACCTGTTCGACATCGCCGTAAGTTGCTTGCAGTCATCACTCTCTATACTCTCACTCTCTTACTGTGTCTTACCGCTCCTACCTATTTAACTCTTCAATATCACTCTTTGTATTCTATCCATGATAGAAACTTACTTTGTACAAACATTCTTCTCCTTCGGTATCCCACCCATAGATTTGGTTTTATCCACACGCCTTTTAAGTTCAATCTGTCCTTATTTGAAATTCACCGCCGCTTGCAGTCAGACAGTGTACCAAACGATACTCATTTAAAATTAATGTTGGTGAATTTCTTCATTGTGAAATGGTAGAATCTTCTCATTAAATCATAATTTAATATTATATATTTATGTATTTATATATAACATCTATCTATTAGTCTTATATACTATTATAAAATTGTTAAATGTCAAATTTTCAAAAATCAAAGATATTTAAAAACAAATTACTCAGAACGACTAATTAAGGGCTTCTGAAACCAAATCCGTCGATGTTTGTTTGTTTGTTCGGGTTTCACGCAAAAACCAGCGGGCAGTTATAGTTAAACTGTTACAGCCTTAAAGGTACTATTCTGACTTGAATACTGCGGTATGTTTCATCAAAATCGGTCCAGTAGAATTGAAGATACAGCTTGATCCCTGTTTTAGTAGCCGCCGTTAAGGTATGTGAGGTCAAGTAAAAGTGGTACGAAGATGTATACTATTATAAAATTGTTAAATGTCCGATTTTCAAAAGTCAAAGATATTTAATAACAAGCTCTGAGTAGTTTGAACTAATTAAGAGCTTCTGGAACCAAATCCGTCGATCTTTGTTTCTTTGTTCGGGCTTCACGCAAAAACCAGCGGGTAGATTTTGTTTAAACTATTACAGCTTTAAAGGTACTATTCCGACTTAAATACTGCGGTATACTTCATTAAAACCGGTCTAGTAGAATTGAAGATACAGCTTGATCCCTGTTTTAGTAGGCGCTTTTAAAGTACGAGAGGTCAAGTAAAAGTGGTCCTAAGGTATATAAAAAATTATATAAATCTAAATATGTCGGGATTTCCCATTTAGTAGAAAACCAACATTCACGCGGGCGGAACCGCGGGCAAAAGCCAGTGTATTATATAAGCTTTAGATGAACGTGTGTTTTATAGTCCTTTATTGTACCAGAGACCACAGTTCGCCACATACTAAGATCCTGACACACCTCTCTCTCTTCAACCGCGTTCATGTACGAGTACCTTTTCATACACTTTCGTCGATTAAGGGTGCTGCGAACTTGACCTTTTTGAAACAGGTTGTTGATTTGATCAAGGTAGGTTTTATCTTGTCGCCCTTTTCCGAAACTTCCAATCACATTTGCCCATATGTCAGGACAAATGTTTAAAGCATGAAACTAAAAAAAAAAATAATCGAAATCTATCCAGTAGTTTTAGTGTGATGCGAGAACGAAGACGAACCTTTATGATTTTATTTATACAGATTAGGTTTAATTTGAAAAGAATAGATTCTGTAACTAATATATTGAACAATTACATAAATGGTACTTACTATATTGTTGGCGTTTGAGATCAAATGTATGATGTTGACGGTTGAAAGGTAATAAGGTATAAGCGATAAACTAAATTGTTCAGAAGAGCAGCTTAAAGTTCGAAAGTGCAGAAAAATGGATATAACTTTTTTATTTATTGTCATATCGTGAAAATGGAAACAGCTTTAGAATCATTAAGAAAAATAAAATCATTAATTTGCAAAGCATTTATTCGATTCGACGTTGATTTATTTAGTTTTATGCCGTTTAGATCAATTGATCTTGATTAGATCAATCAATTGATTGAGTTTTTTGCTTGGGCATAAATGACAAAGTCATTGTAGAGCCATGCGAGTAAGCGCATTGGAAAAAGCGGACAATTTCAAGTAGGATAGCATTCATAACTCATTTACGACCAAAATATCGCTTATGCCCTATTACCTTTCAAACGCCGATGTGTATATTCTCGCAAATAAATATTCATACATTTGATTCCATGGTCTAGGATTGGAATCTCGGCGTGAGCGCACTGATATTTGCATAGTTCCACAGTTAGTCCTAATTAACGACCACAACAACAATAAGTAGCAAAGCACGTCATGTTGTGAAAATATCCTTTAACTTAGTTAATAAATTAACTTTTTACATAATGCTTTTAAACATATGCATGCCATTTGAATTATGATAAAACATGTTAAACTATTTGTTAATTATATGCGACACCGGATACGTATTATTATGAGTCTGGGTTTCCAAAAAATGGAACAGTAAGGAAACACTAAAGCTGAAACAATGTATGTGTACTGTTCACAGATAATATCGACGAGTATCGTACTCGAACACACACAGTCACCTGCTTTTATCGCTTTTGAATCGCTCTTAAATCGCCCCGATACAACTCAACTCCGCTCGTCGCTGCACGCGGCGTGCCTAAGTATATAGGACTCGAAACATCTAGATACTGGTTCTAGAAATGTCACGAAAGATCTGGATACTTTCTGACTGTTCTAGATTTTAAATCTAGATACTGCACACGAGACGTCATTAGGGTTGCAGTGGTTATACTATTCGACGACAGATGGTGCTAGCGTGTCCTATATTCCACTATGCCATAGCACATGGCGCTGCGACTCATGTACACAGCGCAACAGTATTTACCATGAACATATTTGAAAAATAGAGAGTAAGCATCTTCAGATTATTTCTCAAACCAATATCATAGTGCCTGTAAGTCGAATTTGACACCAAAACTAAGTCTAAACGATTAAATATTGACATGGACTTTCATAAAAGGAAAATTTATTATATGATCGCCCCCCAGGGCTGTCCTATTTTCAAAATTGCCCCAGATATTGGCGTAGCGACAAAGTAGAACGAGTCAAATTGTTTAGTTAATTGTAGATATTACGTTAATCCAAAAGTGTGTGTTGGGCACCACCAGAAAACTGGTTAAAATTTTAAAGTTAGTTAACAAAGACTTTTCGCCGCCAAACTGGACATAAAATATTTGATTGTAACACTTGTAAATCAGGATCTACAATCGTCTTCATTTATGACACGAGATTAGTCTCTCTGAAAAAGGAGAATGACCAAAATTGGGCCACTATAGCATCTTAATAATCGTGATTCTGCCCGCGGCTCCGCTCGCGTGAATTTCAGTTTTTCGCTACATGAGAAATCCCAAAACAATCATAGATTTATATAAAAAGCCTTAGAACCAATTACTTGAGCTCTGGTACCTTAACGGGGGCTACTAAAACAGGGATCAGTGTATCTTTAATTCTACCAGATCGATTTTTATGAAATATGCTGCAGTATTTAAGCCGCAATAGTACCTTTAAGATTGTAAGTTTGACCAAAATCTACCCGCTGGTTTTTGCATGAAGCTCGAACAAACAAACAAACATCAACGGATTTGGTTTCAGAAGCCCTTAATTAATCGATCTGAGTAAGTATTTTTCAAACATCTTTGATTTACAAAATTTGACGTTTAACAATATTATAATAGTATATATATCGATGAGACTCTTAGAAACTACTAGAAGCTTTTTCCGGCTGAATTTACTCGCCTAACAGAAAGATAGGATTATACAAATCAGTATATTGATGGACAGTATAAAAAGTTAGCTAGTGTTGCCAATTAATGAAAATAGTGTTGAACAGACTAACAAATAACGTTTCAAAAATATTTACAAGGATCACGTATCATTTTCGACGTAGATGACGTATCGGTTGTACCTATGTCATGTTTATCCAAACGCTTATAGGGTGCAAGGGGGCCCGGATATTGGAATTATTTTCCGCCGAAGAGGGTTGGATATAGATAGCACTTAAATATCACTTATTATATGATATCTATAAGCATTTAGTATATCTGGAGAGGTTTAAATAGAAACGTATCTGCGTATTAAAACTTTGTTGTTACTTTAATCACATATTTAACGTGAAGACGACAAGCAAGTTTCAGTACGCTTCGTTAACTTCTTGCCCCATAGATATCTTATATCGGCCAACATGACTAAATCTATTACTATTATAAAATTGTTAAATGACAAATTTTGAAAAATCAAAGATTTTAAAAACAAACTACTCAGATCAACTAATAAAGGTCTCCTGTAACTAAATCCGTCGATATTTGTTTAGTTTAGTTAGTTCGGTCGGGCTTCACGCAAAAACCAGCTGGTAGATATTGATTAAACTGTTACAGTCTTAAAGGTACTATTCCTGCTTAAATACCGCAGCACTAAAAAATCAAGCCAGTAGGATTAAAGACACAGCTTGATCCCTGTTTCAGTAACCGACGTTAAGGTACGAGAGATCAAGTAAAAATGGTTCTTAGGCTTTTTATATAAATCTATCTATGATTATGTCGGGATTAACCAAGTAATGGAAAAGCGACATTCACGCGGGCAAAAGCTAGTTAAATTATATAAAAATTCATATACTCCATTTCTTTTCGTGGGTGCTGTGAGAACCAGCTAAAGATGTCCCAGTATAATGGGCAGCAGCATTATCCTGTTATTTAATCATAATCCACGTGAAAATTATGGTAAATTCCTCATTTTTAAGGAGGCCATGTCCAACAGTGAAGTTCCAATGGCTGATGATGATATACACTAAACGAAATAAAAACATCCAATAATGTAGTTTTTAAAGCAATTGAAATGTTCACAGTGACCAAAGGGTCATCTCACAAGGTTACGAGTCATTGTTTATTGGGGCCTAATGATACGTCGCAAATGAAATGGAATTTGCCAGAGATCACACAGATTTGGTCCAAGAAGTGTAACTGATTTTGTTGCTGAATTGGGAGCCAACTGATGTGTAACTTCGTTCATTACATATTTGTTTGTAAACACAAAACGACCTTGAAATCATGTTATTTCATTATTTGAAGTTATGTCTGTTCTAAGACAGCAAATCTCAGATTATTTATACGTATAAATAATTTAAGGCAGAAAATATAGTAAGTAATAGATAGAAACATAACAATATCAAGGAATTATAACACTTTTGATCTTAGGTATTTATAATACGTTTCAACATTTTTAAATGGGATATACTTCCTTATGGAGCCCGCAACAATGTTTGTCTATCTCTTTGAAAAAAAAAATCACCGAACGAACTTTGACAGGTTTTTCGTTCATATTTAACCGAATACAATACAATATTGCAACAAAAAAAAAAGGGAAGTTAGAGAAAATATTGCAAAAAACGAGAATTTTGCAGTTTTTTGTATATTAAATCTATGAATCCGAGTATCCCCTGGAAATTGTAAAATTTACGGTATCGTAAACCGGGGATTTGGTAATTGGTGTAAGCAGGCGGGTCCGCGAGTACAGCTAGTAATATCATAAAATCATTACTTTAAATTGTAACTCAAACTGTAGCTGTCTAGAAAAGAAATAAAGAAATGTGTTATTATGAACGGTTTTCCTAATTTTTTTGTCACTGCTATACAAGCTGTCAAGTAGAGGCAACCCCTTCTTAGAATATGAATAATATAGCATTTACTCTCCTTGTAAAGACCCTTTGATGATTTCTTTTTAATTTTTATTTTGCAAACTACATAGTTTATACGATATTTATCGAATTTCAGTATGTACACATTTGTCAGGTATAGTATTTCAGTTATTTATTTTATTTATTTATTTATTCTTTATTGTACACAAACAGATAAATACATTATTACATAAGAAAAAAATTATGTACAAAGGCGAGCTTAACTCAAAAATGAGTTTTCTTCCAGCAAACCTTAGAGTGTAAAAATATTTGAGATAAGAAAGAGGATAGGATCTAGTGTACTACATACGAGAACATACACACACATACATATATACAAATACCGAAACACCAAAATACATACATACATATATCACTTTGAGAGAAAGTGCTTCTTAACTCTTTTTTTGAAAACACTCAGAGAAGAGCTATCCTGAATACAATTAGGAAGCGAGTTCCATAAGCGTACCGCACGTACAGTGAATGAGTCACTGTAACGACTTGATTTGTGCTGCGGGATACGCAAAAGAGGAGAACTTGTGCGACAGGGTTCTCCCCTGGGGACAAGATATTCAAAACGTATTTTATGTAGCATATGTTAAGTTTATTTTGTCTGTTGTACTTTATACCCTCACAAGGACTACCGCATCTTTCAAATATCAAAGGTTCGCTGGTAGAAAACTCAATTGTGGGTTAAGCTCGCCTTTGTACATTTATTTTTAATAACCATATTTTTGTGATTTGTACAATAAAGAATAAAGAATTGAATGAAAACATGAAAATTTCAGCAAACTTTGCTCCTAAATACTTATTTCACGGCAAACCACAACCAAATAACTATGAAGTGACAACAAAGTCGTCAGCACTTTATTGGCTAGACTCTGCTATAAATAAGACTACAAGGATCACGGTATAAGCGAAGACGGGAAGCACTTAATCAAAGTCATACAACCGGGGCCAGGTTCATGAGTTATGACTTATCAACACCTACTGGTGCCAATTTCACTCCAGATTATATAATCCTTGAAGTGATAATGGCGCTCGCAGCACTAATACAAGACAGGGAAAAAAGGTTCTCGAATAACTATAATATATGTATTATAGTTATTCGAGAACCTTTTTTCCCAACAAACAGTTTTACTCAGTATACCGATGCATGGTATGCCATGCATCGGTATACTGAGTACCTGTTACATACTACGTAAATTGGGAGAGCCGTTTTTATAAAAACAGTCAATAATTTTAATTACAATATTTTATGGAAGATGTTGAAAATGTTATATTTGTTCTTGTTAAGTTAGACATTCAACCCGAAATAGAGTGTTAGAAAGCACACAAACAGATAAATATAGATAATACAGATAAAATTTTGAGTACATCCAGACTACTAGGTCATCGTCATCAAACATCATCAACTGCTGGACATGGAAGTCCACTGCTGGATATGGGCTTCCTTAAAAAGGAATAATTTGCCATAATCTATAACTTCTGCAGCCTTTCTCTTGAAGATTTCAATACATTTTGATTGAATAATAGGATAATGCTTCTGCCAATTATCGTGATTCATTTCTTGGCTGGTTTTCACAGCATCAACGAGAAGAAATGGAGTGATGCTATTATGATGACGGCGCTACAGAATACAATTTGGTATATTGGGTATATTGGCTTTATAACAAAGCAACTATTTTTGACCAGGAAAAACTATAATCTATTTTAATAAGGAAACAGTCTTACCGCTTACGCTTATAACTTGATTACATTACCGCCCTTACATAAATGTGTGTGACTCAGTTGCAAAGGGCAACGCACCCCTGCTTTATAACGGTATGCACCCCCTTGTGAGTAATGTCGTGAAGTTACGGCTGAATCATAACCACGCAAGGCTTTTAAAACGCATAGTTTGTCTACGTTTCCCGAGACCGGTGAAAACTTTAAAGTGAGCTTTGAATGTTAAATAAATCAGAATTTATTTTTAAGAAAAGTACATTTGAATTTAGTACACCTACAGTAGAATTTGATATATTGTAGTTACAAATTAGTAAAATATAAATTCTGTATTTATGATTTTTCCCCGTAATGAAGCTAAGTAGATTAGAATAAACAATGTCAAGATAAGACTGATGAATTATATGTTTCCTCGTCTGTTTTTTTTCCGGATTTATGGAAGAGAACGAAAAATATATAACTAACGACTAAGCAGCATCAAAAAGCCAAACAGCGAATTTTTTTTATTCATTTCATGTCCGTATATTTCAACTTGTTCCAACTTTTCGAGGAGTGAAATTATATATACATTCAAGACTCATTATTTACAGGGCAACCGTTTCAATTTGGTATCATATACTATACTTATTATACCTTATACTATACATGTTTTTCCAAATTTTGTTCGCTTGGGTTACGTTTAGGTTCCAACTTTTTAAGGAGTGTGATTATGTAGTCAAGATTCCTTATTTGCAAGGAAACTGTTTCAATTCGGTCACATATTACTTAACATGTTCTTCAAAATTTGTTAGGTTTATAACAAGTTTTATGTTATTACTCCGCACTGTATATTCTGCAGGCAGCCTTCTTCATTCGATTCACACTCTTCAGTATTGTTATTCGCATTGATAAAATAAATTCTGTATCTCGCTGATTCTTTGTTACCAGTACAGTCACTATCCACCATTCCCTCCGGTAATAATCACGGACAATAAGCGTGTTAAAAGCACAACCGCGGTAATACTTCCATTATGCCGCCAACAATATGGCTCTATGTTTGTGCACCGATGTCGAGGGAATAATACCATTTGTGTCTCAGAATAATACGTGCGTTCGGACACGCGCTCAACCAATGTTTTTGTTCAGAAACTTAATGTTGTGGTTTTGTGATGATGTTTTGTAGTTAGAACAGCTACTTTATGATTTAACATATTATTTTTTTATCATTATCAGCCCGCCTCTCTCATAGATGTCGAATAGTCTCCATTCCAATATCACCTGCACTATCAGTTCGCACAATACTAAACGCAGCTTGCCGATCTTGAGTATGTCAAATTTTCGGGAATTTTCAACCGATTTTATCTATTTTGACTTAATTAAGATTCCATGCCTAGACTTCAAAAAATATTAGTTAAGCCATACTCGACAATTCAGCCTTGAAAATTATTACTGGCAATATGTTTATTAATGAATATAAAACCGCTTACGATCACGCCGATTCTGCACCCTCTATTACATGTTAGAAATTGTTTAGGTGAAATGTAAATATTTTCCAAAACATAGATAAGTAATTCCAAATATCTCTCTGATCACCCTCCTTCGGGCGCGTGTTCATGCTCTGCTATATATCGAAGTTTGAAAGGCATAAGCAACATTTTTGTCATAAATGAGTTATGTATGCTATCCTACTTAAAATTGTCATCATTTTCGAATGCGCTTACTCCCATCACTCTACAATGTCTTTTTTGTCATTATGCCCAAGTAAAAAACTCAATCAATTGATTGATCTAATCAAGATCTATTGATCTAAGCGGCATAAAACCACATAAAACAACATCGAATCAAATAAATAAATGCTTTGTTAATTAATGCTTTTATTTTTCTTGATACTAGAGCTGTTTCCATTGTCACGATGTGACAATAAATAAAAAAGTTATATCCATTTTTCTGCACTTTCAGACTTTAAACTGCTCTCCTGAACAATTTGGTTTTTGTCGCTTATGCCCTATTACCTTTCAACCATCGATATGTATGTTATTTAATAGGTTTTCTTTTTTTTTTAAGATTACCCAAATTCCATTCAGTGATTCATCTGCTAGTTTGCCAATTTTAAATTCGGAATAGCTACAAATCTTTACTGCACGATGTATGTAATCCATTCCTTTATTGAATACTAATCTCGTGGCTCATCAAATCGTGATTGAATCTGTCAGTACTATAGGTGGACACACAAAGGCGACGAGGGATCTCATTCGCAGGGAAGCGAGGATGGTACCAAGCCAGATTAGGGAGCGCTATTGGATCGTCTGTGAGAATTAATAGGTAATATAGGAATAGATCGTACCAACACATCTATCATTATAAAATTGTTAACTGTCAAATTTTCAAAGATCAAAGATATTTAAAAACAAACTACTCAGATCGACTAATTCGGGGCTTCTGAAACAGAATCCGTCAATGTTTGTTTGTTTGTAACAAACAAACAAACTGTTCGGGCTTCACGCAAAAACCAAAAACAAGTTAAGTACTCAACAGATCATAATGAAATTTTGTACACACATTGTCATGGGTACAGAGAAGGGCATAAGGTACCTTTTGTACCAAAAAAACTGTTCCCGAGGGACAGAAAATATTATATTTTCAGTGATGTCTAATGTGTATTTAAGGACATCAAAGCGAGCGAACCATGGGTAAAAGCTAGTAAGGTTGTTAGCACACATCGCTGACTTGCTGTTAGATTTACCTATCAGCTATCTGATTCAGCTTGCGAAGCTCGCATAAGATCAGATAGATGATAGATGTGTGAATTAAAAAAAAACATTTTTATGATATGCATTAATATGCTGTGTAGCATAATAATAGCATTAGCCCATATCTTTACGTGGGTGCTGTGAGATCCAGCTAAGGAATGTATCAGGATAACGTGCAGCAGCGATGTCTTGTTCTTCAATGAAAATCTACTGCAATCTCCAAGACGTTGGTAAGGGAGGATATTATGGCAAATCCCTCCTCGTTTTTGAAGAAAGAGGCGCATATGCAATGGTAGACTTAGACTAAGGGCTGCTGATGATGACGACTCATATTGATATCTTTAGGGCATTAGGTGAAGTATTTTAAGTGAAGTTTTTGTGTGCCGCCAAATTCTTAAAATGTGCCGTCAAATTTTAGCTTTAGTAGCATTGTCATTTTTACGACCAAATGTAAATGAAATTATCAAAAAA